>JALIGW010000015.1:8456174-8503674 GCA_023053685.1 Diadophis punctatus similis
ATTTAGCACAATTGTCTATGGAAATTCTCAATCATCCAGGTCATGGTTGTCCCAAAGGTGCTTTTCAAAAAGCAACTGCGCTTTCTTGGGTTTTTTCCTTGAAAGCTTTTTGCTTCTCAACCAAGAAGCTTCTTCAGAACTTGCACTCACATTCAAGTCAGAAATACCAAGGCGCTTCCGGGTTGAAAGGATTAGCCGGTGACATCACCATTGCCCAGGGAATGCCCGGTTGGGAGCTCCTTTCATGTCCCTTTTAATGTGCCTGTGGAAGTAGTACTTATTTATCTACTCACATTTGCATGCTTTTAAACTGCTAGGCTGGCAGGAGTTGGCGCGAAGGAGGAGAGCTCACCCCATCACACAGCAGCACTCAGGTCTCAAACACAGGCTTGGAGATTGTCAACTCAGTGTTCTAATCATGTGAGCCATCACACTCTTTTCTTTCAGAACTGAAGAAGCTTCTTAGATGAAAAATGAAATGTTTTCAAGGAAAACAATCAAGAAAGTCCAGTTGCCTTTCGAAAAATGCCTTTGGAACAATCTAGCACAATTCTTTTTTAATTTCCTATTTAACATGCATTATCTGAGCCATGGTGGCGCAGTGGTTAGAGGGCAGTACTGCAGGCTACTTCTGCTGACTGCCAGCTGCCTGCAATTTTGTAGTTCAAATCTCAATTGTGGTGTTCTGTCTGTCAAACTGCTAAAAAGGCTCTGGTCAAGGACATACTTGGTGAGCTGCATTGGGATGGAATATTTGTGATGGTTCTAACTTCTTCAAGAGTTAGAAGTAATGGTAATAGGATGTTGACATCTTACCAGTAAAAGAGGATATATTGTATTTTTCGGACTATACGATGCACCGGATTATAAGACACACCTTAGTTTTTGGGGAGGAAAATAAGAAAAAAAAATCTGCCTACCAGCATCCATCTGGCTAACATCCTTAGCAAATAGCCTGGTTGAGAGGTTGTTTTCAGCCTTGCAAAGCTGTATTTCAGAAGCTATTTTTAACCTCGCAAAGCTCCATTTCAGAGGCTGTTTTTAGCCTTGCAAAGCTCCGTTTCAGAGGCTGTTTTAGCCTCGCAAAGCTCCATTTAAGAGGCTGCTTTTTTAGCCTTGCAAAGCTCCGTTTGAGAGGTTGTTTTCAGTCTTGCAAAGTTCCATTTCAGAGGCTGTTTTTAGCCTCGCAAAGCTCCGTTTCAGAGGCTGCTTTTTCAGCCTTGCGAGGCTTCGTTTCAGAGGCTGCTTTTTCAGCCTTGTAAAGATCCTTTGAGAGGCTGTTTCAGCTTCCGAAAGCTCTGTTTGAGAGGCTGGGCGGGGCTACATTCAGTGTATAAGACGCACCCAGATTTTCACCCACTTTTAGGGGGGGGGCGGGAATGTACGTCTTTTACTCCAAAAAATACGGTATGTAACTCAGGGTTGAATTGTGGGTCCTTGCTGCTCTCTGAGCTTGGTTTTTCTCCTGAAGATGTTTCATTACCTAACAAGGTAACATCATTAATACTAGAAGGGAGTGGGGAGAGAGAGCAAGCCCCATTCTGTTCTAGCACTGATGGCATTACCTAGATGGGTAATAAAATGTCTGCAAGAAAACCACCTAACTCAGCACGCACCAAGGACCCCCGCAAGTAATAGATTTGGAAGGAAGGAAATAATTTCAATTGGCGATGATAGGCTGAGAATTTCAGTATATAATGATGAAAGGAAAACATAGCTGAGAGAAGAAGGCAGAGAATGGATAGGGAGTTGCTGAAGGAAGGGCAGGCATATAACTAAGATACTAGACTAGGGCTTCCCAAAACTTTTACTTCATTAGCCATTACATACATCAGAAAATACTTTTATCTAAACATCCCCATTGTGATTGGGTTTGGATTATGTGCATCGATACTCCAAAAAAAACCCCCACTTTTGCCCAATTTGGGGTAATTTATCCATGTCTGAGAAACACTGCATTAGGCTAAAAAGTAAAAGTGAATCTCTTAGAAGAATGGATGAAAAAAGCAGATGGAGGTGGATGGAAGCCAAAAAGAAAATCATCAGATGCTTAGGATAGAACACATCTCGGTAAACCACTTAATATTTAATTATACATACCAATTATTTAATATTTAATTATACATACCCCAATTTCAATAAATCTCAGAATATCAATGTTGGCTTTACGAGAATCCCTTCTTAACCCGTCTCATGAATTAAAACCACAATACTGATAAACTGAAACTAGCAACCTAAAGTTGAAATTATGCAAATTCAGTATTTAGAAAATTCAACTTCCATGTGAAAGAAGTAAAAATATTGAACTTTCTAACCTATCTCTTCTTCACTGTAATTAACCCTGCCCTCTTTTGCAGTTTTCCTGCTGCTCTTTTGAAGAAAAAAAGAAAAAAAAAGAATTTGGAAATGGCAGGGTCACGATTACTATAATCTAGCAAACCGGGATGTGACCATTTACGTTTCAGCTTCATGAATCGCGAATCCAAGCTATACATATCTGAGATTCGATACTGAAGAATAATTCAGAATGACACGAGTTTTTTAGGAGTATAAATGTGTTTCTAAGGGCTTTTTTTTTTAAAAAAATTGGCAATTTGGTATGTAGATATGCACAACAAACTACTCTTGGAAAATACTTATTCAATTATAGGTGCTTTCCTTTAGTCTGAATCTGAATTCCCCTGGTTCTTTGAAGTTAAATCTCTATCGTATAACATGAAGGACAAATACACTCACTGAATACATTTACACATTTGCAGGTTAACTTACAGCTAAGTTAAATTGAGTTTGAATCACCTCAAGGGAGCTGATTCTATCTCAACCTCTTAGAAAACCTGATTTGCAGTCTGTAAATATATGGGGTAAACTAGCTGGTGCAGTTCATTTCTCCATGTGTTCTATTTTGAATCCTGCTATAATTGAGAATGGCAACAACGGCTGCCAGTGATATGAATGAATACATTAAAAACTGTTGATACACAACATTGCACGATAAATTCTTTATGCTTTTATTCGAAATTTGTAACAGTTGACTGCTAAACGCGAATCTGCTGAAAAAGCATATTGCATTGCATTGGGTGTTCTTTACACAACTTTGCAGACTCAGGTGCCCCCCTCCCATCCTTGTTTCTACTCATCAGTCTAATATTAATTAATTTAATTAGTCACCAGTTGGGAAAGAAAACTCCTGGAGAAGAGTCGTCATACCCATTATCTGAATAGGGAGAGAAATTGGACTTAGCCGAAAATATCCTTTATCCAAGAACCCTCACTTGCATAAAATACCATTTCTTATCTCCTAAGGCAGTGATGGAGAACCTATGGCAGGGTGCCACAGGGGGCACGCGGAGCCATATCTGAGGGCACATGAGGCATTGCCCTATGTCAGCTCCAGCGCGCATGTGCACACTAGTCAGCTGATTTTCGGCCTTCTTTTCAGCCATTTTTGCTCTCCTGAACCCTGGGCTAAAAATGGCCCAACGGGTCTACCGGAAGTCCGGAGTCTTCAGTGAGACCTCTGCGCATGCGCGGGGGCAGTGCGGGGGGTTGTGCGCATGTGCAAGGGGCAGTATGGGGGTTGTGCGCATGCGGGGGAGCGCATTGCATTATGGGTGTGGGCACGCACGTGCACGCTATCTCGCACGCGCACAACCTTTTGGCACCTGAGCCAAAAAAGGTTCGCCATCACTGTCCTAAGGCATCGTACTCTATCCCAACTCAATTCTGTTTTAAAGGATGTCAGATAATCGGTATTACGGCACTCCTTTAAACTGTGGGACGAGGCTGCTTGATATAAAATATTCTTATCCCACAATAAAGGGGAAAATGAGTTCTGCACATGCCCGTTCTGGTGTCTAGAGGTTTATTATTTATTAAATTTATATTTATGCTACCCATCTTGCTGTTGTAGCAAGTCTTGGTAGCTTACAGAAGGACGACTACAGATCCTCTAATGTCCTTTTCTGTTAGTTGCTATATGAGATTTTTTTAATTAGTTTCTAATATAAAATACAAAAGAAGATAATAGGAAAATAGGAGAGGAAAAGGGAAGGAAAAGGGGGAAAAGAAAGAAAAGATGTTGAGTTCCAACTCCCTTTTTTACTGATTAGATAGTTTTGTTGTTATAGAAATGGCTAGTTTATACTATTATGTAAAAGTAAAAAGCTGAGATTTGATACTATTATCTTATTCTACTGTATGTAGAATAAGATAATAGTATCAAATCTCAGCTTTTTACTTTTACATAATAGTATAAACTAGCCATTTCTATAACAACAAAACTATCTAATCAGTAAAACCCCAAATCAAAGTTTTCATCCCCCCCCCCCAGAATCCTGGAAGTTCAGAAACAGTTTCTAAGTAGAAGCAAAAGTAATTGTGTTTTTTTTCCCTTTAATCAAAGCAGTCAATTTAGCCATCTCTGCTAACTCCATCCCCTTTGCAGCCATTCATCCCTTGTGGGAATCAAAATGTAGTTCCTATATCAGCTTTTGACTGGAACAACTCTTACAATACAGCAAGAATGCTGAGGCCTCATTTTGCTTTTGAGTAGCACAAGAGGGTTTGACTTCCCCAAAATGGGTGGTAGAGGAACAAGGAATTGAGCTAGACTCAAGCACAAACTTTCAGTTTACATTAAATTTTAAGTGCAGTAACTATGGTTATTTCTGATTTAGTCTCTTTTTCATTAATAGCAATAGCACTTAGACTTATATACAGCTTCATAGTGCTTTACAGTCCTCTCTAAGCGGTTTACAGAGTTCAGCATATTGCCCCCAACAATCTGGGTCCTCATTTTACCGACCTCAGAAGGATGGAAGGCTGAGTCAACCTTGAGCCGGTGAGATTTGAACAGCTGAACTGCTGAACTAGCAGTCAGCTAAAGAAGGTTGCAGTGCTGCTTTTAACCACTGCGCCACCTCGGCTTATTAAGCTAATTCAATTTGGAGGCAACATTAAGAGATGCTCTGACTGCTGCAAAAAATTGATCGTTTAAATTCTCCTGATCAGGCTAGCAGACCCTCAATTCTATACTAAAGTATAGATTTTTAAAAATAGGCTATGTATTATTTGATCTTGAACCAATTGCTGGCTTCTACATTTGTCCAATTCTCCTTCCACCCATTTCATGCCCTCTTCTCAAGCTTAACATTGCTTCGTCTATATGTTGGCTAGTGGTGGGAATGTCCAAATTCTGATGGGTAATCTAATTCAAACACAGAATAAAATTACCTACCACACTGCCACTTGTCAATTACACTGGTCTTTTGAAAATGTTGTGATTACCACCTTAGCAGACATAAGATAGAGCATATAGAACATAAAAGATACCAGCCACTTAAACCTCTACAAATTAAAGAAAGAAAGAAAAATGTAAACCCATTCTCTGAAAACTGAAAATAGAAGCTGTGTTGTACATTTATCTCCAGGGATGTTTTGCTTTGCTTTGCTTTTTAGGAAAATATCACTCTCAATGTGATACTGGTTAAATCCATTAAGATTTAAGATATGCTCTAGTATTTCCCTCTATGAGGGAAAATATATTGCAAAGAAAAGGCATTGTCAGTACAGAAATTAATCCAGGGCTGGAATTTGCCTTGAAATTTCTGAAAAGAAATCACCTCATCCCACCCCACGAAAGAAACGTCAGTACTTGCATTTTCTTTTCAGAATACTTGAAAATGTCTTTTGAATTTCTCATTGAAAGCTTAGAACTTATTTATGTCTTGGAACTAGGGGAAGATGCTACTGCAATGGTGTTGTTTTTCTGTTACATAACTTTTCATCATTATGATACCTGTGTTTGCCCACACTTAGTGATACAATGCGTCATATGAATGGGGGTGGATGAGCATCTCAATTACATTTTGAATCGCTTTTGAAAATCGCACATGTGAAGGACATTTTGTAGATTCATCTAGTTCTTTTTCTTCAGAAAAAACTTCTTCAGTTTTTTTTATGTTTTGCAAATGTTTTGCAAAAGAAAAGAAGATTCTCAAGGATAGAGTATGGGTATTCTTGCATTTATTAAACTATCTGGTCTACCTTTTTATATATGGTTATATCTGTACAATAAAAGCAACTGTGCTTTCATTGGCCAAGTACTGTCTGTGCCCTCGCTAGACATTTTGATCAAGGAACAATTCACAGCCGATGTGATTCCTTCTTTAGAAGTGATAAAATATGGGGCTTGGGGCTTAAAGGAACACCAGAGACATTTTGCTCATGCCTTCATTAAAGCAAAGCTGTACAGCCATTATAATGTGCTATAATAAACAGAGTGATAGGCTGGGATCAGAGAAACCCAACTTCAAAGCAACATTTGGCGGTAGAGAATGCTGGGTGACAGCCATCCCATTTTCTCAGCCTAAACTACCGTATTTTTCAGAGTATAAGACACACCTTTTTACCCCCAAAAAGAGGGTGAAAACTTGGGTGCGTCTTATACACCGAATGTAGTCCCACCCACCCAGCCACACCCATCCTTTGGCCTCTGTCTTCCAGCAATTTACCTGTTTGCAGCAAACAGGGAAGAGCCTGTTAAGACAAGCAAGTCCTTAGCAGCTTCCCGATCCCCAGCTGATTTGCCACATGCTAAAATGAAAATGAAACTACTGCAAAGAGGCAAATAGCTGGGAGAGATTTTTATTTTCTGCTGAACTGGATGCAAGGGGGTAAGTGAATTCTATGGGTCAGGCACACATGCACAGAAATACACAGCAAACAGTGTATATCATCTGTGCTCTTTGCTGTTTGGCAAATTGCTTGGAGGCAGACGCCTTTTTTCCTTGTTTTCCTCCCCCAAAACTAAGGTGTGTCTTATACTCCGAAAAATACGGTATCTCACCGGATTGTTGTCAGGATAAAATTAGGTGAACTCTCCCTTCCCACCAACTTCATCCTTATAGTGAATGGCTGGAACAATTCTCAAGCCATGACAAAGTTTCGTAGCCCAGCCTTTTACAGTTCTTTGAGGCAGTTTGAAACAGCAAAATAATAATAATAATAATAATAATAATAATAATAATAATAATAATAATAATAATAATAATAATAATAATAATAATAATAATAATAATAATAATAGTAGTAGTAGTAGTAGTAGTAGTAGTAGTAGTAGTAGTAGTAGTAGTTGTTATTGAACAGGGAAAAATAGATCTATCAAGAAAATACCTCTCTTTCTATTTCTAATGTTGTAATTTCCAAGGTTAAAAAGTGACAACTAATTATTATACTGTAACCATGGTCAGTTATTAAGCAATCCCTCAGTACTGGGATAAGTTGAGGGGGAAGATGCAATAATGAGAACTTGATAGCATAGCGAGAACTGGTCAATGAAAAATTGTTCGGAAGTTGTAAGTTCAAAATACGAACAGCTGCTGTTGTTTGCTTATTTTACATATGGCAATGCTTTGTACAAAGACACAAGTGGGGTGACAGGTGCTATGGAAACCCACGGTTTTCATTCCTTGATTTAGTTATGTGAAACAGCATAGTGACATGTTCTTACACGCTGAGAATATGAGGGTGTTTCTAGAGAGGATAACATGAATTAATGAAAGCAACAGTGAACGTGAGTTCAGTAGAAGTGTAGGAGCTAGATGGCAGGTTTTGAAGGGGGGGGGACATCCATTCTGCTACTTTAATTTGAGAAAGATTAAGGCACCAGTCCTCTGGTCCATGGCTGTATCTCAGGGATGTAGGATAAAACTAAAATATCTCCAAAGATGAAGAGAAGAGTTTATTTATTTTTATTTATTTATTTGTTTGTCAAACATGTACAAGATAGCAGGTATTGGTATAAACATAAACATTAGCAAAGTAGGTACAGGTAAATTGGGCAATAGGACAGTAGGACAGGGACGGTAGGCACAATGGTGCGCTTATGCATGCCCCTTTCAGACCTCTTAGGAATGGGGTGTGGTTGACTGTAGATAGTGTAAGGTTAAAGTTTTGGGGGTTTGGGGAAGAAACCACAGAGTCAGGTAGAGCATTCCAGGCATTGATCACTCTGTTGCTGAAGTCATATTTTCTGCAGTCGAGTTTGGAGCGGTTTACATTAAATTTGAATCTATTGTGCGCTCGTGTATTGTTGCGGTTGAAGCTGAAGTAATCATTGACAGGTAGGACATTGTGGCAGATGATTTTATGAACTACATTTAGGTCAGATCGAAGACAACGAAGCTCTAAGCTATCTAAGCCCAAAATTTCAAGTCTGGTGGAATAAGGTATTCTGTTGCGAGCAGAGGAGTGGAGGACTCTTCTTGTGAAATATTTTTGGACTCTCTCGATTGTATTGATGAACGATATGCAGTGCAGGTTCCAGATATACATAGTTCTACCGCATGGCTTTAGGGCTTCAATATAAACCCCCAAATGCAATCACAAGTTCATCCTCCTTATCCCTACAGAAAGATTCATAGCTATCATCAGGACGAGTGGGAAGTGGAAAACAAGGCAGGTTGAGAGTCTGTCCAGGTCATAGTTGTCTTCAGGGTCCTTTTCCAAAAGGCAAATCGACTGTATTTTTCTTGGAGGAAGAAGAAAAACACGTTTCGCTTCTCATTGGTTCTTCATCGGCAGGATAGTAGGGGCTATGAAGTAATCACAACTGATCCCTCCTTGGCCCCACCATCCTGCCAGAACCGATGAAGCTTCTTATATATTTCTGGATGAGAAGCGAAAAGTGTTCTCCTTCCTCCTCAAGGAAAAAGCAATCCAGTTACTTTTGTGGGGGAAAAGCACCTTTGTGAAAAGACAGGCTGAAGAATGCCACAGGCAGATCATGAGAAGCTTTCGGTGTGTTGAATTGTGAGTCTGTCCAGACTCCCAATAAACTCATCATGACACAAATTTTAAACCAGTCTTGGTATAGAGCTAAGTGAATTTCTTCCTGTCCTTCACAACATTAGAGAACACTAAAAAGAGGAAATAAGATCTCCTTGAAGTTGGGGAAAACATATTCAGCTTCATGTTGTGGACAATCTGGAGGGAAACCAATTTTCTTCCACTTTCACAAGTTATATGTGAGTTAGAAAAATTCCAGGATGTTTCTGGTATATTTCTATTTTGTATTCCACTGGAGTTATTACCAATAATTTTGTTCTGTTTTTTTTAAATGCTCTGTCATTATTTTTATCTGCCCCGTGAACCAAATTAGCATTGAAGTAACTATGTAATATTGTTACTGATTCCCAAACTTTTTCTTCAAAAAGATCTCTAGACTGAGATCTGAGGGCCCGTAGATAAGTCAGATATTGGGCATGTAGCATCTAAGATACTAATGCACATGTGAACTTCATAGATGTCATGTGTTATGCCCCACAATTAAACAGAAGCTTCTGTATGTCTTTACATGGCCCAAATAACATGAAATCAACCAATAATTTCTCACCTAATTTATTAACAGACTTTGGATAAGAATGACAAAAGCTTGCAATTTAGTAATCTTGTGAGATTTTGACATCTACAACTCCTAAGAAACAAAAATAAAACCAATATAAAATCCATTAAAAAATCTAACGGCAGCTAAAATAAGTGTTAAACAATGAAATTATGTATAATATAGTTTCAATTTTTCTATATCTGGAAGAGGTCCATATCAAGTAACATTATGCTTAACAAACAAAATTCCACTTACTGGTGTGCCCAAGTCATCTTGAGCTTTTTTTATTTGTTTTGTTTTATCTTCCCTTTCTGTATGTCATTGTACATTATTGCAAAGTGGGCATGACAAATTTAACTATACTGGAAAACACACAACCATCTTTATGTTTTTGCTGATCAATACATAATGTTATAAACAATGGGATTAAAGTGTTGCCAGGGTGAAACATAGCCAGAAACGTAACCTTCTGTGTTTACAGAAACTTATGTTTCTGTAAACACATAAAATCTGCAGGTTAAATATTCACAATAGTATAATTGGTGGGAAGTGTATATTCCTCACTTTCCTGTGCTAATTTAGCATGGACAGAAATTGATAAATGCTTAGTTTCTGAGCAGGAAGAGAGCACTAGAGAACTTAACTAAAGATATTCTAACATGCAACATAATATAGCTCAAATTACACATCCTAAGTATAGTCTTAAAAACACTTTAAAAAGTTCTATTTATATCGAAAGGAATTACTTTGAAGTCAAACAGTAAAACTCAGAACCATTTAAGTCCATAGGCTAATTAAGCATCCGCATGTCTTTGGCCACTGTAAATCAAGACCAATTAAGATCACTATTTCCCTGCCTCCATCATTCTCCAAAGCTTGGAAAAATAACACCTTAGAGTATAAATTTTATCCCGAAAAGAATTATTGTGACTCTCCCATATTAACATTTAACACATTTCCTTAGAGGAAAAAAAAATCCCCTGATCCGGACGACAATGTTATATGCCTTGAATGTTAATAAGAGAAAGTTCTGATATCAGAGGAGATGAATTTTTCTTGTATTCCTCTAACTGCACACAAATTTTGGTCCGTTTCTAGCTAGTATTATGCTGAACATTTCAGATTTACATGTAAATATGTTTGGTTTTCTGTTTTAGGTCATTCATACCATGAGAGTAATTGACAAGGATGATCCCAAAAATGGACACTATTTTGTTTATAACCTTCCATCTGAAATGGCCAACAACCCTAATTTTACAATTAAGGAAAATGAAGGTAAATATATTTATTTATTTATACCCCATCTTTAATAATAATATTATTAATAATAATAATGTAAGGGAAAGTTGGAGGTTGTACCTTTTACTGTGTTCATTGCAGGGGTGGGTTCCACTTACCATCACCACCGGTTCGCATCGCAATATTTCGCGCATGCGTGCGCATTCCCTCATGCAATTTGGCTTCCGCGCATGCTCAGTAGCTGGAATCAGCCCGAAACACAGCTGAGGAGCTGATCAGCTGTGCTTCGGGCAAAGAAATAAAAGTCAGTTTAAACCCGGGGGCGGGCGGGAGGGCCCTTTTACAAGCAGCAGAACAGGAAAAACCTTCAAAACAGTAAGAAATTCGCTAAAAAATCACAAAAAAAGATGGCAGCGCCCACGGACCGGCACCAGTCGATCCACTTCAGTGATGTCACCAGCGGGTCGCTACCAGTTCGGGCGATCCAGTATAGATGATAGATAGATAGATAGATAGATAGATAGATAGATAGATAGATAGATAGATAGATAGATAGATAGACAGACAGACAGACAGACAGACAGACAGACAGACAGACAGACAGACAGACAGACAGACAGACGTGTGTGTGTGTGTGTGTGTGTGTGTGTGTGAGAGAGAGAGAGAGAGAGAGAGAATTAGACAGAGAAATATAGAGATATAAAGATATATATGATACATTGGATTACTGCAAATTATAGACACAATGATTATTTCACTTAGCAAAATATTTCAGGAGATTTTTATATTGTAGTACATTTGTCGCTCTTTTTGATATAACAGTGATTATTTATTATTATGGTATATTTCTTCACGGACAAAGCAATATTGACTTCACATTTAAAAAGGAGGGAAATTATTTCCAGTTACACATTTTGCTGCTGTCCTACAGTACACGCCTTCTGAATTCTGACTTAGCGATGATAAACATCAATTTCAGAATCACAGCATGAAAGACATGAAACTGGAGCTAAGTTCAAGTTTCTGGATAGATTCTTTTTCTTAGATTCTTTTTTGTATACTTCTGGAACTATTTGCAAAATAGTTTGCCCCAATGATATATTTATTCTCAGGCTCATCCTCTGTTAATAACAACATAAGGGAATACTTGGGAACACCTAGAATGTTGTGGATGATTTTGGATACCATGCTTTAGTAACAAATTATTGCAAATTATCTACTCGGGAAACAACCAACAATGAAAAATTAAAGAATTGAGTATATTGATGCAGGAGGAAACACGTCTGATGAAAAACATAAGAGAATTTTTCATTGATGCTGAATCAATGCTACATATAAAACCAAAGATCTTGTTTCCAATAAATGGGTTTACACCAGAGGTGGGTTCCTCCAGTTCGCCTGAACCAGTAGCGACCCACTGGTGATATCACGATGATGTCACGGAACTGGTTCGGTTGGTGCAAGTCTGTGGGCGCCACCATCTTTTTATTTATTTTTTTAAAACGTTTTTATTTTATTTTATTGAATTTTATTTTATTTTATTTTTCTTCCGAGCATGTGTAGAAGCCGAGTTTCTGGCACTGTGCATGCGGTCGCCATCTTGTTTTCGGCTTTTGGGGGGGATTTTTTTTTATTTCTTGCCACTGCACATGTGCGCACGAATCATGTGCATGCCCACGAGGTGTGCCCATGCGGTGTGGGAGGAAGCAAACTGGCAGCGAGGTAAGTAAGAACCCACCCCTGGTTTACACCTAGTAATTGTATGTTAGAGAGGGCATAGATTTCATTTAGACTTTAGAAGAAACTTGGGGTAAGGCCACCTCAGTAACAGAACCAATTATCTGGAGAGATCAAAGATCTTGGCAAAAAATAGGGATAGGACAGTCATCTGTATTCATGCTCTACTTTGGACTTTTTTGCATCAAACATGGATCGGACCGCTCCTCCCTTTAATTATTCAAAGTTCCATTAAAAATGGCAATAATGTAACTCATAACTGCGTGAAAGCAACATGGCCTTGTATTTTTAAAGCTTAGGCATATTAAATAATCCTTAACTCTCCCCTCCAATCATTTTCTTTTCTGAAACTTCCTGCCCCTCTAAATTCAGTTGCCGAACAACATAGGAACACTTTATCTTTAAATAGATAGGATGCTATTTTTGTATGACTTGATGACATTGCATTAAGTAAATAACCTTTATTCTGTGGAAGCAATGCCAAGACTTGTTTGCAATTTTTTAAGTAATCATTATCCCCCATTTAATAGATTTTGAAATACATACATTCAAACTTACTCATTAAATCAGCATGCTGGTAGCTGAGTTATTATAGAATCTTTTCACTTCAGGTAAATAATGAATTATTGGAGAGTAGAGGCAACAGCAAGCTTAACATTTGTTCACGTTTAGTGATGTGAGATTTGATAAAGCAGTGGTGGCCAACCTTAAGCATACCATGCGCCAATTTTTTCACAGACGAGTTCAGATGTGCCATACAACTCAAGCACATTTTTTACCTTCTTACTTTCACATTTGGGGTTGTAAAATAGGGATAGGGGTAGGATCTGCTTTGCTTAAGGGAGGAAAAGGAATAACTCAATCACGCAATTCAATTAATTAATTTACGCCATTTCAAAATTTGACAAACGTAATATATATTTAATCTTGAATCTGTCTTTCAATCACTCTCAATACAAAAACCACACTAGTACACTAAATAAAACACTGCTTCAAACTCCACATCACGATGGCTCACTCAGAACTGACTGACCATATCGAACGCTTGCCGCTCATTCGCACATGACTTCAAACACATGATGTGTTGCTAGTGCACAGTATTTGCGATTGTTTGAGCAGGAACGCGCAATGGCAACACTGATAAAAATATTCGTATGTTTGTAAACCCGCCTAAAGTAACATCTTACAAGTTCCATTCTAAGTTTCAGACACCGAGAAGTTGAACATTACCAAAGGCTGTACGAATTGAACTGAGATCACTTTGGTGTTGAAAAAATTAAGATGGATTCAGTTATGACACCTATTTAAAAAAATAAATAGGTGCAAGGATGCAATGCGCCACTTGTAATCATCCAATGCGCCACGTTTGGCACATGCGCCATGGTTTGGCCACCCCTGTGATAAAAGATCCAGTTCAGAGGTGGGTTCCTCCAGGTTCACACCAGTTCACCCGAACTGGTAGCAACCTGCTGGTGATGTCACAATGACATCACAGAACCTGTTCGGTCAGTGCCAGTCCGTGGACGGCGCCATCTTTTTTTTAAAAAAATTTAAATTTATTTTTTTGAATTTGCGGGGTTTTCTGCATTTTTTTCTTCTGAGCATGTTCAGAAGCTGAATTTTCAGCACTGCACATGCGTCGCCATCTTGTTTTCAGCTTTTTTATTTTTTGGAATTTTTTTTTAAATTGGCACTGTGCATGTGCATGCGCGCAAAGCACGCCGACGCCCACGAGGCATGGCCATGCGGTGGGGAAGGAAGCAAGCCGGCAGCGAGGTAAGTTAGAACCCACCCCTGGTCCAGTTGACTTTAGAGCCAGGGTGCAATGATCATACAAAGGCCTTCCTTACATTGCCTTGTAATATTGTTCCAATTGCGAAAGGCACAGCTGTTAACATTTCTTTTCCTGCTCTTAATACCCTAAAGAGATTGATGCTGATGAAGGTTGATTTTTCTGTTCTGCTCAAAGAAACCCTGAATAGTATACAAGGACAAAAAGGAACAATTTTAAAAAAAAAAGCCTGCTGAAAAAAATAAATCAGTAATAAAGCAATCACCCATAAAGTAAAAACAAGTCAGAACAAAATTCTAAAAGTGCCAAACTTAAATTCATTGGAAAAGGCGGTCTAAAAAGTAAAGTTAGTTGCTTTAGGACAAACATCTGAGTAAAGAAGGACATCAGGCAGGGAATCGGGCAGGATCAAAATGACAAAAGCATTACTGTACCGTTGCAACACAAGATCCAACCCTTTATTCATGCTTAAGTAACCCACGGACTACAAAGAACAGGACCAGCATCATATTACTGTGGTACTGCTTCAGTGGTGGGTTGCTACCAGTTTGCCTCGGGTCAGGCGAACTGGTAGTGGCAGTGGCAGGTTCTGCCCATCAGCCCTGACATCATCAAAAACGCTCTGCACATGCGCAGAAGGTTCTGCACATGCGCAGAAGTGTTGCCGCACACAAAAGCATTGCACATGTGCAAAAGCATTGCACGCACACAAAAGCGTTGCATGTGCGCAGAAGCATTGCACACATGCAGAAGCGTTGCACACGCGCGCACCCATGCGCTCCCATTCCCAAACCGGTAGCAAAGGTAAGTGAAACCCACCACTGTACTGCTTTCATAATTTAACTGTCCCCACATGCACCCTTTGCTAACTTTGTGTCCGGATTTGTTTCGAAAAAGGCTCTCTGGAAACTAGATTTACCTAAAAAAGTTTCATAATTAATATACCAACACCAGAAAGGTTCAAAACGTAACTGTTCTGAGCTCAGAACACAACAGAATCCATCATCTTAGTGCATTGTTGCATTTTTGGAGGAGGCGTTGCATGCTTTAAGGTAAAGGTTGCCCCGCACATATGTGCTAGTCGTTTCCGGCTCTAGGGGTGGTGCTCCTCTCTGTTTCTAAACCAAAGAGCCAGTGCTGTCCGAAGACATCTCCATGGTCATGTGACCAGCATGACTCAATGCTGAAGGCGCACAGAGTGTTGTTAACTTCTCACCAAAGTGGTCCCTATTTTTCTACTTGCATTTTTTACGTGTTTTCGAACTGCTAAGTTGGCAGAAGCTGGGAAGAAGTAACCGGAGCTCACTCTGTTACGCGGCACTAGGGATTTGAACCGCTGAACTGCCAACCTTCTGATCGACAAGCTCAGCGTCTTAGCCACTGAGCCACCACGTCCCTTTATTATCTTTACCCTACCACAAATTCCATTTCTGATACATTCTTTCCAACATTTTGTAGAAAACTGTTTAGTAATCTATTTTGTTGTTTGTTACTTTTATGACCAGTTTGGTCTACGTTAGAGCCAGTCTGGTCATAAAAGTCAAATCAAGTCAAATCTTGACTTGATTGAGTAAAATCAATCAAGCTGGTCAGTCAGTTCCTGTTGCAATGGAATGGATCAACATGGCTGACCAAAAAGAAAGCAGACCTTGCAATTGGGGGAAAATACTAGGAGGAGGAGGAGGAGGAGGAGGAGGAGGAGGAGGAGGAGGAGGAGGATAGATAGATAGATAGATAGATAGATAGATAGATAGATAGATAGATAGATAGATAGATAGATAGATAGATGATAGATAGATAGATAGATAGATAGATAGATAGATAGATAGATAGATAGATAGATAGATAGATGAGAGAGAGAGAGAGAGAGAGAGACAGACAGACAGACAGACAGACAGACAGACAGACAGACAGACAGACATGATAGATTTTTTTAAAGTAAAATAGGGAAACATGTTTTTCATTGGAATAAGACCCACTTTATGACATGAACATCCTGTTAGAAAATTGGATTTGTCCTTGGATTTCATCCATTCCTCCCACTGTGTTCTACACGATTGTCCTCACTTTTTTTTTTTTTTTGGTAACCACAAGATTATTGTGGCCCATGTCTCTGTTATTTATTCATTTGATTTTCTGCTGTATTAAGCATGAACATTTTAATGGAGCGTTTGCTTTCCAGGGTTTTATGTTCATTTTTCTCAATATTCATTTTTTGTTGGTACGAAAACATTTGGGTGTATTTGGATTTTGGCTTGGAAACATCTCGAACACCACTCTGGATGTCCTTTGGCAATAGTGGTGTAAATTGCATAAATTCCTGTTAAACTTCAATGGGAAGAAAATATTAACTTCATTATCAACCACCTTAATATTCCACAACATAATTTCCTAAATTTAGTCATCAATGTATTTTTAAAAAAAACAATTACACAGAAGAATAAATGTTAGGGGAAAAAATTGCGGCAAAGACATATTATGTTAAGGAATAGTGCTTGCAAACACATAGGCAAATATTTACTCACAGGAAAACACAAACATAATATGCAATTGCTTACTAACTGATATATAAGAAAATGAACCCTTGCTTGGAAAAGGGGTGTTCTGCGTGAGAAAGAGAGAAGGAGAAAGAAATGAAACTATTAAATGTGCCAGTTTTATATCATTCATATCTATGTGCCAATCATTTGTTCTTTCTCTGGAGCATTGCTGTATTTAATACTCTCCAACTGTGGATTGCTGGTGAGAATATGAATTAATTTCTCCTCAACCTGTCCAGCTATACGTCTTTTTTTTATTATTATTAACCATTGGGGTCCGGTAGATGATAAATCAATGGATATTCCTGCAGATAAGCCTTTATTTGAAGCCATGGAAAGCTGACAATCATCCTTTTGATACAGCTATTATCCAACCTGGGAGGAGGAATACGTGATCTAAAGGCATTTAAATTGGTCACCTGCCTTGTCACCTTTGAGCCGTTAAAAAATCCCCCTTCACGGGGAAGTTCTTTGGTGAATGATTTAATCCGTTTCTCGTGACTTTTATGATGAGATGGATGCTTACAGCCCTGAAGATAGAATTGCCAAGGAAGCTGGTCATTATGTGGGGTGGACTTTGACGGATTTTATTCAATAGCTGAATGGCAAATTAAATCAATGTAAATGTCTCAAGAATACTAAATTCAAGCTTTACTAAGGGCTTTACTTGGAAATAATCTTCTCTTTCAAGCACACTTTTCCAGTATTGAACTCAGAAATAACTTTTCTCCAGGGAAGGAAAAATTCATTTCTATGGTTCTAGATATTTTCCTTCTCCTTTCCATAATTATTAAGCATAGCTCTCACCTTACAGCATGAACAAGTACAAGTAAAGGAGAAGATCTGATTGACTCATATCCAATTATTCTTATGCCTTCAAGTTGAGTCCAGTTCCGAGTGATCTTATGGATTGAGGCATAGCCGACCTTTAATTGTAACCCATAGTTTTTCTAAGGACATTCCAGTAATCTCTTTAATACTATTCATCCATTTTATTCATTGTTTTCTCCTTCTACTTGCCTCAATTCACAAAGCTTAATTATTTCTAGCCCATTTTCTATTTACATCGTATGCACAAAACATATCAGTTTTTGGTTCCTCTTAGTATAAAGATAGTTTTAACACAGTCTCCAAAACCATAATGTGAATGCTTCTCTCTTTCTGTCATTTCATCTAAAGATCCAGGATATCAGTTGGCCAAGTGCCTCTAGAAAGCTCGCAAAAGCAAATAAATGTTCTAATTATTATATCATCAGAAACACTAGGTATTCATGAACATGGTACCTCTGTTATGTAATTTTATAAAAAATATCACGCCTAATGGTCATTTCCTATAATTAGTAATCTTTTAATTAAAATTGTTGCTATAGATCGAGCTATTTGAAAGGCTTTCAATTTTATTTTCTTTGATAATTTTATCTGAATTATTGATCAGAGTTCGGGAGATTTGAAGATTCAGTTGAATCTTAAAAGCAAAATTTTGCAAAGCTTTAGTATCTTCTAATGAGTTACAAGAAATCAAAGTAGCAGTCATTGACATAAAACTGGTTTTGTTTTTTTGGATCACAAAGGATTGGAAATAATTGAACAACATTTATTTATTTATTTATTTATTTATTATTTATTTATTTTGTCAAGCATATATAAAATTACAGAAAAAGTATAAACATGATTGTGAATACGTAAAACGTATAAACATGGTTATGTATACATGAGATGGTTACGAATACATGGGGACATTAGGACAGGGACGGTAGGCACATTGGTGCGCTTATGCAATCCCCTTACAGACCTCTTAGGAATGGGGTGAGGTCAACGGTAGACACTCTAAGGTTAAAGTTTTTGGGGTTTGGGGAAGAAACCACAGAGTCAGGTAGTTCATTCCAGGCATTGATTATTCTATTGCTGAAGTCGTATTTTCTGCAGTTGAGTTTGGAGCGGTTTACATTAAGTTTGTATCTATTGTGTGCTCATGTATTGTTGCGGTTGAAGCTGAAGTAGTCATTGTCAGGTAGGGCATTGTAGCAGATCATTTTATGTGCTACACTTAGATCAGACAGAACGTGACATAGTTCTAAATTGTCTAAACTCAAGATTTCAAGTCTGGTTGCATAAGGTATTTTGTTGCGAGCAGAGGAGTGGAGGACCCTTCACGTGAAATATCTCTGGACATTCTCAATTGTATTAATGTCTGATATGTAGTGCGGATTCCAGACAGATGAGCTGTATTCAAGAATTGGTCTAGCAAATGTTTTGTATGCTCCAGTTAGTAGTACAATGTTACCAGAGAAGAAGCTACGCAAGATTAGGTTAACAACTCTTAATGCCTTTTTGGCAATGTAGTTACAGTGGGCTCTGGCACTTAGATCATTAGAGATGAGTACTTCGAGGTCCTTAACAGAGTGAGGGTCATCTACAAGGTCGATGTGTCAAATTTAAATGGATGGTTCTCTTCTGCTCCCTTTATCAGTCTTGGTCTAGAAAAACGTACTTCCATTTGATCAGGGAACTCTGTAATTGTCTTTGAATCTGTTATTATCTCTTGGGTCCTTCAATCTGAAAGTTTCAGTGTTGTTAGTATAAAATAAACGGAAGTCTCTTTATGTGTTTCTTTGAGCTCCTTAGATAAATAAACATAAAAGGAAAGATAATACTTTGGTTCTGATGTAGGAAAAGGACAGAGGATGGCCTAGGCAACTTTCTCCCTTTCACGTATTTTATTAAAGATGGCCATCTTTTGTCATTGGCTATGCTGATAAAAGTTAATATGCTTTGAAATCTAAAATTTCTAGAGAGCACTATGTCGAGTTCCATTAAAATAGAGTTTATAGGAGCATATAACCTTCTTTTGATTTTTATGACCATTGGATGGAAAACCAGGGCAACTGCTGACTGTTTTCCATGAAGTTAATTATTTTCTCTACTATAATAAAAAATTATGACTTCAGAATCATTTGAAGAAGTGTGTGGTTAAGGCTTTGGAAGACTATGGTCGGCCTGAGAGCTCCTAGTTTATTTATTTATTTATTTATTTTGGTTTTCTTATATGCTGCCCAACTCCCGAGGGACTCAGGGCAGCGTACAGCAAGAGAAATACAAGAATAACCAACAATAAATTGCTAAAACCAAATATAAAAATTAAAAAATACAGCATTAAAATCATCAGACATACCCGGGGGAGAGCTTGGCTGGAATTAGGCTCTACCCCCTGCCTGCAGGAAAAGCCATGTCTTAACAGCTTTCCGGAAGGCCAGCAGGGTGGGGATGGTTCGGGTCTCTGGGGGAAGTTGGTTCCAGAGCGCGGGGCCAGCCACAGAGAAGGTCCTCCCCCTGGGGCCCGCCAGCCAGCATTGCTTGGCTGACGGGACCTGGAGGAGGCCAACTCTGTGGGCCCTAACCGGTCAGAGGGAAGTATGAGGCAGAATGCAGTCCCAGAGATAGCCTGGTCCTAAGCCATGAAGGGCTTTAAAGATGATGATGATCATAGTTATATACCTGATGTGCTCAAAGTATGAAAGGATCTTCCAAGCCAAAATGTTATATAGAAAACAGAGCTTCTGACTTTCTTAATTCCAGCATACAATGATGATGATGATGTTATCCATTCAGTCAGGTCTGATTCTTAGCAATTTTATGGGCCAGGTCTCTCCACATCTTCTGATTTTGCACTACTTCTTTGAGTTTTTCTATGCTTTGGCTAGTGTGTCATTTTTGATAGTGTGCAACCATTGTGTTCTTTGAGCACCTAGTTTCCTTCTACCGCTAACTCTTCCAAACATAATTGCTTTCTCTAGTGAAATCCCTTGCACGACATGCCCAAAATTTCTCTAGTGAAATCCCTTGCACGACATGGCCAAAATAAGTGAGACACAATGTTGTGATTTTTCTAAATATATATACTTTATTAAATTTCTGCATAAGATAAAATGTAAAAGAAAAGAAAAGAAAAGAGAAATTTAGAAAGAAAAAAAGAATAGTGAAGGGACAGATTAGGGTTAGAGTTCCTAACTTTTGAGAAATTTCCTCGAAAAAATGTCAAAACCAAAATTAAAAAAAAATCAAAAGTACCAGGAATACAGCCTAGAACTGATCCTATAAGGATAATATTCTCTTGTACTAAATGTCAGAGAAAAGTTTTGGCATGCTTTAGAGACAATTATCTACGTGAATCTAAAGTTCAGACATTTTGAAAGGAACAGAATTGGAAGTTAAACAGATAATTATTTAAAGTTCATTTTGTTCCAAAGGGGATGGTTAAAGAGGGAAGGGTGGAAAAGAAACATTCAATATATCATTCTTTTCTATCTGTTTAGGATCGGCTAGCCAGTGTCAAAGATTTTAAATATTTGATTATCTCCATGTCATATTTCATTATGGAGAATAGTTGTGTCATTTGATGGTCCAAAAGCACATTGTTGCTCTTCTCTACCTGTTTTCATTCCTTATGTGAATGTTATTATTTGTTCTTTGAACAGGATTCTAAGCCTATTAGCCTATTATATATATTTTATACAAAAAGATGATCCAGGATTCTTAAAAAAAAGTTTTGATATCTAAGATTTGAAGGGGTAAGCTTATTTTCCCCATACGCTACCACTTACAATAAATGTAATATGAATGTAGTAAGTTTTCTGATGTTTCATTTACAAACAACTCTAGTATTGTTGAATGGTGTTGTATAGACTTTGAATTATTGCAAGACAAGAAAGACACTTTAAAAAAATAATATTTCTGGGTGAGGAATGTTGAGATTTGGCATTCAAGGTGGCTAAGACATTGGCTACAGCATTGACTATTGTCCCTGAAAGCTGATTTTATTTTATCTTATTTTAGACTTACTGTATATAGCTGCTGAAATTATGAACTCCAACCTAGAGTGAATCATAAAACTATGCCAACATCAAAAATAAAGTTAAAAAGAAAACCATTACATTCTCCATCAGAATAGCAATAGCAATAGCATTTAGACTTGTATTTTACAGCACTCTCCGGGCAGTTTACAATGTCAGCATATTGCCCCCAACAATGTGGGTCATAATTTTACCAACCTCAGAAGGATGGAAGACTGAGTCAACCTTGAGCCTGTCAGGATCAAATTCCAGAATCCAGCTTCTCAACAGAGAATTCTGTGTGGAAATTGTAGATTCTTAAATGTTGCTCCTATTAAATCACCAATGTCATCAGCATTTTAGATCAAATGGTTCCAGTGAACCAAGTCAAGGTGATTCTTTGACTGAATTCGGGATACTTTGTAGTAATATTTGTTTCCTGTGTGTCAGAAGGTGCCAAACTAAATGAGTAAACTGGAATTATAAACAGTTGCTGCATCTGTGTTGTAGTTCTATAAGATTTGTAATATAAAATGTTATGGCGGCCATCAATTTGATTTTTCCAGAACATACAATTGTAAATTTTTGATGTTTACTGAAAATTTGTCATTTTACATTAATGAAAATGTCTTCATGTATACAGCTCGGTTACCACAATATTACCCTTTAAAACAGCTTATAAAAGTGATAACCGAATGAGCTGAGGTGGCGCAGCGGTTAGAGTGCAGTACTGCAGGATACTTTAGCTGACTGTGATCCGCAGGTCAGCGGTTCAAATCTCACTGGCTCAAGGTTGACTCAGCCTTCCATCCTTCCGAGGTAGATAAAATGAGGACCCAGATTGTTGGGGGCGATATAAATATACATTGCTTACTGGTGTAAACCGCTTAGAGGGTGCTTGCACTGTGAGGCGGTATATAAATCTCACTAATAAATAAATAAATAAATAACATCAAGTAGCATCATTTATTTTATTCAGCCTTCTGGCTGAATAGGACGATTCTCTCTTTATTGTCAAGCTCATATAAAAGAATCTTTCTCATAAAGAATGTACTGTGCCTGGTTTCTGTAACCTGCTATATTATACTCTTTAAAACATGTGATTCTTTCTAAGCTATTTGGTCAACCTAAGTTCCCCCCTCCCCTCTTTGCTTCTGCTGTTAGTTGCTCCAGATTCCTTGAAAAGAAAGGTGAGACCAGATAGACCTTCATTAAAAAGGCTCAAAGGTGTTTAAATGGCCCCTGGAGCTAAACATTACTTTTGAGTCATGACATTCTTTGTAGGTTATATGCATGTCATTTTGGAAACAAGTCAGTGCTGAAAATTTAATTTAATTAAAAAACAAAATTCATATGCTGTTATTAGAATAGTAAGATATCTTGAACTTTACCCTGCATCAGGGGTGTCAAGCTTGATTTCATTGAGGGCCACATTGGATTGTGTTTGACCATGGGGGGCCGAGTTGGGCGTGGCCAGGGTGGGCATGGCCAGCTCAACATCACTCATGTCGAGGGCAACTGTGGTGGCCCGAACACTCTGCCAGCAAAAACGGGCTCCCCACCTCCGTTTTCAGCTGCGACGGCCTCCTGCAACCCTCTGCCAGCAAAAATGGAACTTGGGAGGGACATGTGCAGCCCTCCAGAGCTACGTTTTCGCTGGCAGAGGCACTGTGGGCCGGTCTTCCACTGTTTCCAGGGCGGCCCCACAGGTCAGATCTAAGCACCCCATGGGCCAGAGCCAGCCCCCAGGCCTTGATTTTGACACCCCTGCCCTAGACCCCAAGTATTAATTTCTTGGTTTCAGAATTAGTTTGTACGTTGTCTTAGTGTTTTCTCATATTTTCTGGCTTGGTTAACTATTCAGCTACCTCCATGACCTGACCAATTCTCTGGTTACACATTATTTAGGAAATGTCTCAGCCTATTCCATTAAATGTATCTTGATTTAGAAGCCTTACATTATCTTTGTGACTAAATCTGAATAGTATAGGCTGGAGCCTTGACATTGATTCCAAATTTTGTTGGGGAAAACTGGCAATGATCTAAGAAGGTGGAATACAACCTATGAAAAACCTACAAAAAATGCTAGGCTGTAACTCTCAGAATCCTTTCACTTTAATGATGGTGGCCAGGACAAAATGTATGGAATGATAAAAATGGGAAACTGTACAGCATTGTTAAAGGTACCCCAAACTAATTGGAAGATCTAAGATATACCAACTGCTGGCTAATACTATGGAATTCCAAAAAAACTCCTGCTTCCAATCCAGGGGTGGGTTCTGGATTCTCCCGCTGCCAGTTCGCTCATGGATGTGCCATGCGGGCGCGCATTGCGTGCATGTGCAGTACTTAAAAAAAGAACAAGATGGCAACGCCTATGGCGCCACTGAGAGAAATGGCTCGGGGGCGTGGCAGGCCTGGGTCGCTGTTGGTTCCAGCGACCCAGGCCGCCAAGTTACTACCGGTTCTGTTCTGCCTCAGCTATGGACCACAAAGAACGCAGCACACACAAAGTCTGTACAAACCTTAGTTTACTAATTAAGGACTACTAATGAGATTTCTTAGTAGTCGTCAAACACAAATACAGTTTAAAGCAGTCTTTTCTGAACATTAACAGCTGTTAATTCAACTTCATTGACAGCCAGCACGAGTCCACGAAATAATAACTCAATTCTGAGTAAACAGTCTTGTAGATATCAGCAATCTTACGGTGGTTGGCAAAATGCCCAGAAGCAATTTGCAGGAAAAATGCCAAGAGAGAGAACAAGAGCCGATCAGACGTTTCTGGAGTCAAGACACGAAGGATTCTGAACGAAGTTGTTTCCTGCAAATTGCTTCCTTCATGATTAAATAGGCTAGGGGAGTGGCCAATTAGCCCCAAGCCTTACTCCTGAGGAGACCTCCTCCTGAGGAACCATTCCTGCCTTTTGGCAGCTCTGCGTGCCCGTGTATTGAGAATAGGCTCCTCCTCTTCTTCCTCATCACTGATGGAAGCTGGAGGTTCTGAAGGCCCTGGCTGAATCTCCGCCTCTGGCACCGAGTCCTCTTCAGCCTCCTCACTGTCCGACTTGGGTGCCAGCTGCACAGGCCGCTGGCGCATCACCACATCAGCCTCTTTGCTGTCGGAATTAGCTACCAGCTGCATGGGCTGCTTGTGGGCCACAACAGGTTCTATAGAACTGGTCCAAACAGGTAGGAACCCACTTCTGTTCCAATCCCATTTAATGCCCCTCTTAGTAATAGCATATTGTAATTCCTAACCAAGTACACAGAAGGACTCTGAACATCACAATTTTCAATTCAGGCTAACTTTTATCTAAACATAAAGAAAGTTCTTTGCCAAAGCTTCTCAAGTCTCCAGCTGTAAAAGTTCCCAATTAAAAAGTCTTTTCTTTCCCTTCAAAGGCAACATATCCAGCACAGATAACTTATAACACAGTCTTTAATGCAGTTTAATGATTTGATATTTCTAAACAGTTATTTTAAAAAATGGAAAGAAGAAGAAGAAAAAAAAGTAGCTGGCTAGTTGGAAAGTTGCACAGCAGGGAAACTTACAGATGTCTACTTATTAAAGAAAGTGTCATGAAGTAAAGGAACATCAGGTGCTCTCAGAAAAGCCTGGCTTAGAGACATTTAACAAGTAGGTTGTTTGTTCTCCTCCTAATCTTTTAAATCAGCCTACAAATATCACCTGACATTAAGGCACTTTTTTATTTCTGTTGACCTGCTGCTTTAAGTCAACTAATATAGGCTCAAGTCTACATAAAACCTTTCTTCCCTTCATATGCCTTACAAACCAGCTTGTTCTTTTTCAATATTATACTCTACTCCAGAGGTCTTCAAACTTGGCAACTTTAAGACTTGTGGATTTCAACTCTCAGAATTCTCCAGCCAGCATGGCTGGCTGGAGAATTCTGGGAGTTGAAGTCCACAAGTCTTAAAGTTGCCAAGTTTGGGGATCCCTGCTCTGCTCATTAACCAAGAGATCTCATGGTTGGTCACCTAACAAAGGGATGAAAGATCATTTCAATGATTTGTGAATGTGGTTGTTTTTTTTTTGAGCGGGGAAATCCATCAATCTCAATCATGGATGGTCCATGAGCTTTTGGACAACTTCTCACACTGCTAAAAATCAGAGATAAGAAGGTCTTCTGTGATTATTTTTTTTTTTGAGGTAAGAAAACCAGACCTTCCATGGGAGTCCTGAAATAGACAGGTTTTGAAGAAGGACAAATGACCTCTCTCCAACAGACCTGACTTCCACAAAAATATGATTTAGTTCTGTCCACTTTGCTTCATCCATTACATTCCTTTAAAAAGAGGTGGAATTAAACGTCATCCCTACCAGTGGTGGGTTCCTACTGGTGCTGTGAGGGATGCCGCACCGGTAGGAGCCCAGCGATGATGTCATTTTTAGGCGCTTTTTCCGGCTTCTCCGCGTCCTGAGCTGTTGGAAAAAAGGCCTCCCACCCACCCTTGTTTTAATACTGACCTTTATTCTTCATCTGAAGCACAGCTGAGAAGCTCCTCAGCTGTGTTTCAGCTTGTAATGTCGTCCTAAGCATGCACGGAAGTGAAATTGCCCAATGGAACACGAATTCACTTCTGCGCATGCTCGCGATGCGCACTGGTAGCGAAAATAATCAGAAACCTCCGCTGATCCCTACCATCAAAAAGGTGTCCTAAACTGATCACAATGAAAGAAATTAATTGTAAGTAGAAAAGCTGAAGCAATCAGAGATGTTGCAGCCTTAACTGAGAAAAGATCTTTTTTACATATATCTAAGGATGATGTAACCAAGTCAAAGAGAAGAAAGGAGACTATAAGAAGTCCTTCATAAGTAAACAGATTAACCTTCTTTGAGCATTTCCCTGAACTACCTAAGTACAGTTAGTCCTTGACGTACAGCCACAATTGAGCCCAAACATTCTGTTGCTAAGTGAGACATTTGTTAAGTGAATTTTGCCTCATTTAATGACCTTCCTTGCCACAGTTTTAAGTGAATCACTGCAGTTGTTAAGTTAGTAACATGGCTGTTAAGTGAATCTGACTTCCTCATTGACTTTGCTTGTCAGAAGGTCACAAAAAGCGATCGCATGACCCTGGGACACTGCAACCATCATCAATATGAATAAGTTGCCAAGTATCCAATTTTTGATCATGTGACCATGGCGATTCTGCAATCAGTCCTATAAAAAAAAAGTTCTAGGACCCTTTTCTCAGTGAATGACCCTTAAATGAAGCATTGTAAACAGAGGACTACCTGTACAATCCCAAGCTACAAAGGCCTTCAAATTGTCTTTCCAAATGATAAGTTTTAATATACCTGGAGAAGAAATTATTAGATACATGGGAAATAAATAGTATTTATTTTATTTTATGTATTTATTTTATTTATTAGTGAGATTTATATACTGCCTCATAGTGCAAGCACTCTCTAAGCGGTTTACACCATTAAGCAATGTATATTTACATTGCCCCCAACAATCTGGGTCCTCATTTTACCTACCTTGGAAGGATGGAAGGCTGAGTCAACCCTGAGCCGGTGAGATTTGAACCGCTGAACTGCTGATCACAGTCAGCTAAAGTAGCCTGCAGTACTGCACTCTAACTGCTGTGCCGCCTCGGCTCTTAACTGCACCTTATGGTTTGATTCAATTTGGAGGAGATCCAATTTCATTTTTGTCCTGACCCTATCTTTTTTTTTTAACTGTGGCTCTTGCCATATCCCTCAAAGTCAGGTGTAGCTCTTGGCCTGGAAAAAAAAATCAATTTTCAGAACACCAGACCGGGGGAGAGGGGGGGAGGAGAAGAAGAAGAAGTAAGGATACAATTATTTCTCTTCCCCCAGTATGTTGGTTCTTCTATTATGCTGAGTTTGGTCTAAATAAATATCGAAGAACAGAGCAATACATAGAGCCAGTATTAATCACTGACTTATTTCCACGTGGAAAGTGCTTTACTTTGTTAAGGAAGGCACGGGTAAATAAAAGACATGAAAAGCAAGATAATGACGGATGAGGAGGTTAATTGGGAAGAGGAGTGGAGCGCAAGACACCCACTATCCTCTTGAACACCTGTTTCCAAGCTAATTCATGCAGTAGCCTTGGTGTCTACAACTCAAAAAGCCACCTGCTGTTTTCTCAGCTTTCAAGTGCTATTTTTAAAGTGTTTGCCAGGAAGGGAAAGTCAGTCAGATAAAGTGATTTTATTACTAGTCAGGAAGATAGGTGGCTTGTAAGTTTCAAGTTGGAGAAACTCAATAAAAGTGCCTAAATCCCTTGGTAACCTCAAGACAACATGTCAAGCGAAGGATAGATGAATCTGTCCGTTTTTCTTTCTCCTGTATTTGGTCTTTCTTCTTGATGATGTTTTAAATCTAATTTATGAAAACATTTGTTAATTTTGACCATTAAATTCCCCTGAATTCTTACCTACCTGCACTGGTCCAGTTAATAAATGAAACTATCCTTGATGAAAATGATCATGCTAAGGATTTCCAATCACTGTTGAACATAGATTCAGAACCAGTCGATAAGAACTGAATATTGGAAACCGTTGTTATCAGTCTCCACTGCCTTCAATATTTTTTGCTAATTCTCCTATTATTTATATTCCATTTATAAATGAAATTTAAAGTTGTTTCTAAATCCATATTTTAAATGACCAACTAAAACATTTCTGGGTCAATAAATTTATTTACTGGAGTCCTTGGTGCTCTCTGAGCTTGGTCTGAAGTAGCACCTTCACTAGTTGCTGAAGATATTACTCAGTTTATTTTATTTGTTTATTTATTTTGTGAGATTTATATACCGCCTCACAGTGCAAGCACTCTCTAAGCGGTTTACACCAGTAAGCAATGTATATTTTTATTGCCCCCAACAATCTGGGTCCTCATTTTGCCTACCTCAGAAGGATGGAAGGCTGAGTCAACCTTGAGCCGGTGAGATTTGAACCACTGACCTGCGGATCAGTTTCAGCTAAAGTGGGCTGCAGTACCTGCCTCTAACTGCTGCGCCACCTCGACTCTTATATCCAAGTTGGATAATAAAACATTTGCAAGAAAACAACCAAACTCAGAGAACACCAATGACTCTACAGTTCAATTGTGAATTCAATCATAAATATTATCTTGTATTAATATGCTTATTTACGTGGGAATATTGCACAAAAGATATGGTAGAGAAGGGTTTAAAAACCCAACCACAGGCAATTTTTATATGGTACTCAGAACTACAACTCAAGTCACCATATTTTAGAATGTTAAACCAGCCTCTCTGTGTTTAATTAAAGGTTTAAGTTACCTTGAGATCTCATGGAATTCAAGATCAGCGGGAGAGTGAATCTATTATGACTGTAATAAAAAAATTGATGGATTGAATCTGAAAAGAATCACCATCAGATTGGAGATTCCATAGAAGTCTCAATGGATTTAAGATCCCAATGAGTCTGTTTCATGTCAAACTTTTTCAGTATCCACCAGATTTATTTATTTTTTAAATTTTCAGAGCTGCTATAGGTCTGGCCCATTATTTGTTTTTCTTCTGTTTTCCTTTTTACTAAAAAAAGCCAAAAAGTATTTGAATCTGCAGAAATTCAGGCAAGCAAGAAAGCAAAAAGAAGACAGATCTATTATTGAAGTTACATTTTTTTTCTTTTATGCAAGCTACTACATTAATACTAAAATATATAAAGACACTAAGAAGATCAAAAGTTGATAGTGTTAAAATTGCCAATTGGGACTAATAAATTATACCCGCCCAGATGGTGTCCATTAAATAATTGTGCTTATTTATTTTTTAATGAATTTTTTAAAAAATTAAAATTATTAGTATCATGCAAGAAAGTTAAATCTTATGAGATTGGATGAGAGACAGCAAGAGAGAAATTCATGCCAAAGTCTTTTTATACAGGTAGTCCTTAACTTTCGACCACAGTTGGGACCAGAATTTCTGTTGTTAAGCAAGATGGTTGTCAGGGGTGGGTTCCTCCTGGTTCGGACCGGTTCTATGGAACCGGAAGTAACTTGGCGGCCTGGGTCTCTGGAACCGGCAGCGACCCAGGCCTGCCACGCCCCCGAACCAGCTCTCTCAGTGGCGCCATAGGTGCCGCCATTTTGTTTTTTGCTTCTGCGCATGCGCAGCTATGTTTTTAGCACTGCACATGTGTGCATGTGTGCGCTATGCATGCGTGCACCAACGCAGCACATCAGGAAGTGAACCGGCAGCAAGGTAAGCCAGAACCCACCCCTGATGGTTGTTAATGAATCGCACTCAATGTTACTGCCTTTTTTGCCACAATTATTAAGTGAATCACAGCAATTGAGTGGTTCACAATTCATTAAGCACTTAACTAAAGGCTTCTCCAACTGGCTTTGCTTGCCAGAAGATATTTGAGAAGGTCACAAATGGTGATCGGGTAACTCAGGGATGCTATAACCATCATAAATATACGCCAGTTGCCAAGTGCCCAAACTTTGATCACATAACCATGGGGTTGCTGTGGTGGTTGTAAGTCTGGGAACCAGTTGTAAGCTACTTTTTTTTTTACTGCTGTTGTAACTTTGAACTGTCACTAAATGGATGGTTGTAGTCCTTGACTTATGATCCAAAATTTATCTTGCTAAGTGAGCCATTTGTGTGAATTTTGCCCCATTTTACGACCTTTCTTGTCACAGCTCTTAAGTGAATCAGTGCAGATGTTAAGTAGCGGTAACATAATTGTTCAATGAATCTGACTTCTGAATTGTTAGAAATTTGCAAGAGGTCTTCACCTAAGCCCAGGCCAGGACACTGCAACTATTATAAATATGAAGCAGTTCTCAAGCATCCAAAATTTGATTACGTGACCACGAGGATGTTGCAATGGTGATAAGGGTGGAAACCAGTCATAAGTCACTTTTTTCAGTGCCATTGTAACTTCAAATATTCACTAAACAATGGTTGTAAATAGAGGACCACCTGTACCTGTAGTAGACTTGGTGACCATTAATGACCACTGACCCAAGAACCATTGATGCTGGATAATATAGATAATAGAAATCACCCATGTGGCTTTATCCATATCAGGGGTGGGTTCCTCCTGCTTTGGACCGGTTCTCCAAAACTGGATCGGTTGGTGCCGGTCCATGGGTGCCGCCATCTTTTTTAAAAAAATCTTTTTTTGAATTTTTTTTTGATTTTTTTTTCTTTCTGAGCATGCACAGAAGCCGAGTTCCAGCACTGTGCATGCGGTCGCCATCTTTTTTTCAGCTTTGTTTTTTTGTTTTTTTTTTTTTTTTATTTTTCATTACTGCGCATGCACGCACCCACGAGGCGCGCCCACGCAGCGCAGGAGGGAGTGACCCGGCAGCGAGGTAAGTTGGAACCCACCCCTGATCCATATGTATGGCTTAATGGAGGAACGTGGGAAATGCTTGGGATTTCCTGAAATTAAAGAAAGTGTAGATAACTGATGAAAGAAATAGCAGCAAAAGATGAAACGGAATATTATTTAATATGGAATAAATTGTATAAATGGTTAGAGGTCAGGAATAATAAGTAAGAAAAAATACAGTAGTGATGACTTAGAGATTAGGAAATATTAGTAAAATGCTATTAAATATACAATGTATGTAAAGTAATTAATCGAGATAATAACAAAGTATAATATGAGTAGTAAGGAGTAGTATATATAATATGTAAGGAATAAGGGAGCCACAAATATAAATATGTGAATATGAAGGGGGGATATAAATTGTGGATATACACTGATACGGAACTGTTGTAAAATGGAAACTATTTTCCTTATGTTTTTATTTTTGGTTTTGTTTGTATTTTTGTTTTTGTTTTTGTTCGTAAAGAAAAAAAATTATTTAAAAAAAACCAGAAAGTTTAGACAAAACCTGTAATCCCTATTGTCGGGGGGGGGGGGTTACTAAGCAAACTTACTTGGATAGTACATGCAAATTAACTTCTAAAAGAAAATGAAAAATTGGGTTGAGTGGGGAGGGAACCAAATGGAAGCGTGTGGACTTCTGAGTAGCAACATTCCAGCATTTGTTATTGTGCTATTTATAATTCTGCAACTGAAAGCAATAAAGAGCTAATGTGAAATGCATCAAATAATGTTACATTTTTGAAATGTTTTCTGCCTCTCCCAGAGATGCTAATAGGTGGGAAATAGTGGGCAAGCTGTTGCCTGCCAATAATGTTCCCTAATGTAATAGAAAAATCTCATGCATTCAGGAATAAAATGAATTCAATAATTACTTGAGGGATCCTTAGCTATTTGATTTAATATACTCATAATACCTGCTATTAAATAAAGCCACCATTTACTTCACTTGAGCACTTGCAGCATGGGCTTACATTTTACATGTTAAATGAAAGAAAGGACTCGGTAAATTCAGCAAATACACAAGCTAAATGACCATTGCTTTACTGATGACAACTGGGCCCAAAGCTGTTAAAAATAAAAGTAATATGACTTTGGGAAAACATAACGATTTGTACTGAGGCCACTGCTTGTCCCATTTATCCAAATGAATACAATGGGTAAGGGGTCCTTGGTGCTTAGGTTTCCCCCCCCCCCCAAAAAAAATTTCATTACCCATCTAGGTCCTATCACTGACGATGTTACCTAGTTCGGATAATGTTTTCTGCTAGAAAGCAACCAAGCTTAGAGAGAACCAAGAAACCCTCATTTCAGCTCTGAGAAACAAATATTCTCCTTTATTGGGATACAATGGATATTCCAATGGTCCAATTTCTGCCTTTATCCCTTCAGGGCCTTTTCTATGTTTATCTCATCTCCAGGAGCTATATGGAACATCTTATGCGTAGGCTAAAACAGGGATCCCCAACCCCAACTGGGCTTTGGCCGATTCACAACCGGGCCACACGAGCGGTGGGTGGTATACACACACACGTGTACAGCTCAACTTGTGTGAGCAGTGGGCTGGCGTGCATGCACATGTGTGTGCAGCTCAACTCACGCGTCCCTGTTCCCCTCTCCCCCCCCCTCCACCGGGACGCCAAGGTTCAAATGTTGGGGACTGCTGAACTAAAATAATAAAATAAGGTATGGATGTTAATGCTGATGTTTCATTATTTTGCTTCTTGATTAAAAGATGTCTCAGATTGAATGTTTGTTCAAAAGAATGAATTTTCATGTTGCTACCATGAAGCTATAAATTTAAGTTAGAGCAGGGGTGAAATTCAGGAGGTTCTGACCGGTTCTGGAGAACCGGCAGCGGAAATTTTGAGTAGTTCAGAGAACCCGCAAATACCACCTCTGGCTGGCCCCAGAGTGGGGTGGGAATGGAGATTTTGCAATATCCTTCCCCCAGGAGTGGGGAGGAAGTGGGGATTTTGCAGTATCCTTCCCCTGCCATGCCCACCAAGCCATGCCCGCAGAACCGGTAGGGAAAAAGTTTGAATTTCACTCCTGAGTTAGAGCTACGGGATTGCATTACACAAAGAGTAAAGAAAGACCCTCAAGAACTGGATTATCCTATTTTAAAGCGGGAACCAACACTTACAAATGCAAATGTCACAACTTAACAATAGAAAACCAGGAGAAGGGAGTTCGAGCAAGGTAAGTAAAAGCATATGTTGGGTAAATGAACATAAAAAATAAATAGGCAGCATATATTACAGCACTACCATTTTGTCCCTTTTGTTAGTAACAAATATTTAGAATATTGCACAGAAATAAAACCAGGAAGGTACCACAAGGTTAATACTTTTAGGAAAACTGAAAACTATATTTGCTCTCACCATTCTGCCCATCTCATCCCTTCCAGATAACACTTTCAACATTTTGACCAAACGCAATGGATTCAGCCGGCAGAAACAAGAAGTCTATTTTTTACCCATCATCATCAGTGACAGTGGGAATCCTCCAATGAGTAGCACTAGTACTCTTACCATTAAAGTCTGTGGCTGCAGCAATGATGGCATTGCCCAGTCCTGCAATGCTGAAGCTTATGTTCTCCCTATTGGTCTCAGCATGGGTGCTTTAATAGCAATTCTTGCCTGCATCATTTTGCTTTTAGGTACGTATGAATATATTGCTGGGAAAGACACAAATGTTGCAATGATTAGGATGTTAGACTTGGATGATGGGTATCTGCATTGAAATTCATTTTGGGCCATAGAAGATCATATGGTGACTTGGGTCTGGTCTCTCTTTGGGTGTTCCCACTTCAAAAATTATTCAGAAGATAGACATCTCTCTTATGTTCCCTAAACCCGGGGTCTCCAACCTTGGCAACTTTAAGACTTGTGGACTTCAACTCCCAGAATTCCTCAGCCACTCCTTCATTGAATCCTTGAAAGGAGGGTCTTAAAGCAGCCGCATCTTTTTTCAAGCTCTCAAGCTTGAAGGAAATCTGTATCTCTTTTAATGAAAGCGGAGAGGTGCTGTTGTTAGACTTGTGTGAGATTCAAAGCATTGCTTCTAAATCGCATTCAGATCCCTACCATACCAAAGGCTAATTATGATAGAAGGGGGGGAAATGCCAACAGAAGGAAATATATGCTGCCTTGATTATTTGGATCAGAGAGAGATAAATCTCATGAATAAACAAATGCACTTCTCAGGAAGAATTTCTGGGAAAGAAATCTTAGTATAGATTGATTCAACCTAACCCCTGCTGTTCTTTATATGTCAATTCAAGTCATTCATTCATTTAATTTCTTCCAATTATGTCCACTTTTCTGTCAATGGCAACCCAGATGCCTAACAACATTAATACAAATTTAACCCAACGTGAGAGATGCAAAAAAGCATAAAACAGTGACATAAAAAGCAAAGGAAACATTCTTGAAAATGAGTCAACGTTCCATTAAAATATATTTATCAGGCAAACTTTCAGACTTAAGTACTCATCTCTGTCTACTTTCAAAACATCTTCAGTATAAATAAAGCTTTTTTAAAAAAGCTGAGTCTGTAGGGGCAACGCTTAAAAATAGAACTAAAATAATGATGCCATAGAGTTAAAGTTCTAGAATTCCCCAGTCAGCAGGAAGCCATTTCTAAGAACTTTGAGAACTGAAGTTCATACACCTGGAGAGAATCCAAGTTGGGGAAAGCTGATTTAGCAGATAGGTGAACACGGGTCTTTTTTCATTCTTTCCCCTCTGTATGTTTTTTTCTTTTCTTTTCTAAAAACACACATATTGTAGTTTATAGGTTCCCTGGCTCTCAGATTTCAAGTAGACTTTTTTAAAGCAGGACTTGTAGGGACCAACAGAAGCTGAGAAATAAATTTGGCTAAAAATATGAATGAAATACTGTATTTTTGGAGTATAAGACGCACTCCCCCCCGTAAAAGAGGGTGGAAATGTTGGTGCGTCTTATACACTGAATATAGCCATTTTTGGCCTCCCGAAGCCCTGTCCCGCTCGTCCTTTTTTTGTGAAAAATGGGCCTGTTTTTCACAAAAAATGGGGTGTGCAGAGGGTTTGGGAGGCCTGCAGAGTGCTCCTGGGGGCTGGGGAGGGCAAAAAGCCCCCTGTTTTTGCGAAAAATGGGGCCATTTTTTGGGCATTTTTCACAAAAATGGGGGCGCTTTTGCCCTCCTCCAGCCCCCAGGAGCACTCTGCAGGCCTCCCAAACCCTCTGCACACCCAGTTTTTCCAAAAAACAGGCAAAAAATGGGGCATGCAGAGAGTTTAGGAGGCCTGCAGAGTGCTCCTAGGGGCCAGGGAGGGCAAAAACCTATTTTTTTTCTTACTTCTTCAAAATCTTGGTGCGTCTTATACACTGATGCGTCTTATAGTCCGAAAAATACAGTATATTGAAAAAGCATTCTTACTAATGAGTGAAAATAAAGCAGAAACACCCAAAAATTATTTTGCCAACATCTGCATTGGTCTTCACTGGTTTTCAATTTTCTTTTCAAACTGCCCTTGTGTAATGCAGAGGTGGGTTCCTCCTGGTTCGGACCGGTTCTATGAAACCGGTAGTAACTTGGCAGCCTGGGTCACTAGAACCAGCAGCGACCCAGGCCTGCCACGCCCCCGAACCAGCTCTGTCGGCGGTGCCATAGGCAGTGCCATCTTGTTTTTTTGTTTCTGCGCATGTGCAGAAGCTGGTTTTTTAGCACTGCATATGTGCATGCACAAAGCGCGCCCGTGCCCACGCGTCAAATCAAGGAGTGAACCGGCAGCGTGGTAAGCCAGAACCCACCCCTGGTGTAATGGTATATACGATTATATCAAACTAAAAAAAAATACCCTGTATTTTAATTTAGATGTTCTCATTCATATTAGAAAAGAAATTTGTTTGGTTTTCCAAAGGACAAGAGAATTTTGGTAAAATTATCACAACTAGAGTGTTATTGTATTTATTTAATTTTAAGATAACCAAAGATACATATAAATACTCTTTCTTCTCTCCCTGACTTTTCATATTTAATAGTCAGGCTGAAGGAAAGACCACAGAAAGACAATCTTCGGAGAGTTTTATTGTTGTGCTTTCTTGCTTCTTTGTTTCATATTGGTTGGGCTGGACAACTGGGGGTTTTCAGATTTATATAAAATGTGTAACAATAACAAAATCACCCTTAAAAAGTATCATCCCTTTTCTAATACCAATCAACTTAAAACAAGAGACCGATGAAAAAGTTCCCAAGTACTATCTTTCTGAAGGGGAATAAAGTTTTTGAGAAATTTCAACCAAGCATAAATCTTTCTCCAACCATTTTTAAAGAAAGTAAAATACCAGTTCCATAGTACACATAAACACCCCTCAAGTGTGCGTCTGTATTTTTTTAAAAATCATTTTGTTTTCCTAAAATTCTCACTTTTTCTAAGGGAGAAGGATATATCCTCATTTGGCTCCAAATAATTGAACTTGGAATGAAATCCTGATAGAAATAAATCTATGCTAAGAGAAGACAGATAAAAAGTGTTAGTGTCCTCCAGGTATTTTAAGCATCAACTCACAAAATGCTCCAAGTAGCACAGAAATAATTGTAACAAAGAATTAAAATAATTAATAATTATAACTAATAATAATTAAATCAGAACTTCTTGATGCCCAAAGGCCACACTGGACACAGTAGGACAGAATCATGACAAAAAGTGGATGTAGCTGTGTTCCCGTATTACGTAATGTGAGCTGCACCAGGGGTCTCCAACCTTGGCAACTTGAAGACTTGTGGATTTCAACTCCAGGAGTTGAAGTCCACAAGTCTTCAAGTTGCCAAGCTTGGAGACCCCTGAGCTGGACTACAATTTCCTGGAGTTGTAGAAAGGGTGTGGGATTTATTTCTTTGGGTGTTCTTATACCTATATTAACATTTCTTGTAAGTATTGCATCACAATTTATCTATGTAATAGAGAAAATAGCTTCGGGTTGTCAGCAATTGTAGTTGAAAGGCTATAGTAAGTTTTAGAGAAATATAAGTATAAACCTAAGTCCTAGGAAGGGAAGTTAAAGAGAAATCCTGAAAAATTGTTATCCTTTCTAGAATGTAGGGTGATTAGAGGAAGGCAAATTCCAGACCATGAAGTATAATAGCACTTAGCAATAGCACTTAGACTTATATACCACTTTATAATGCTTTACAGCCCTCGCTAAGGTTTACAACCTTTTCAACCTTTCTAAGCTAACAGTCATCATATTTCCCCCAACAATCTGGGTCCTCATTTTACCAACCTCAGAAGGATGGAAAGCTGAGTCAACCTTGAGGCTGGTCATATTCAAACTGCCAAATTGAAGGTAGCCGGCAATCAGCAGAAGTAGCCTGCAGTACTGCATTCTAACCACTGCACCACCACGGCTCTTAACCTAAGACCCTCTTATAACCTAAGTATATAAGTATAAACCTAAGTCCTATGAAGAGAAGTTAAAGAGCAACTCTGAAGAATCGTCAGCCTTTCCAGAATGTAGGATATCCAGAGGAAGACAGATGTTAGGAGGGAGGAGTAAGAAGTATTTGACCGATTATTTATTTATTTAGAGTGGAAAAAGCTCATTTATGCTAGATGGATTCAAATGGAGGGTCAATAGTTTTGTGCTCAGGGTGTTTTCATTTCTTCTCACTTCCGTTCATTATGACGCCAGACTTTGTATTAGGAACTGTCGTCTGGGCTCACCATTTTGTGATATTTCCTTTGCAGTCATTGTGGTGCTTTTTGTAACATTAAGGAGACATAAGAATGAGCCTCTGATTATCAAAGACGATGAAGACGTGAGAGAAAACATCATCCGGTACGATGACGAAGGGGGCGGCGAAGAGGACACTGAAGCGTTCGACATCGCGACGTTGCAGAACCCAGACGGAATAAATGGATTTTTACCCCGTAAGGATATTAAACCTGATCTTCAATTTATGCCCAGGCAGGGCCTGGCACCAGTCCCTAATGGAGTTGATGTTGATGAATTTATCAACGTTAGACTCCACGAGGCTGATAATGACCCCACGGCTCCTCCGTATGACTCAATCCAGATATATGGTTATGAGGGAAGAGGATCGGTGGCTGGTTCCTTAAGTTCTTTAGAGTCATCAACTTCAGACTCAGATCAAAATTTTGACTACCTCAGTGAATGGGGACCCCGTTTTAAAAGACTTGGGGAATTATATTCAGTGGGGGAAAGTGACAAAGAAACTTGACAGTGGATTACAAAGGTTCACTTTTTTCCCCCCAGTCTTGACTTAAAACTCTCATGTAATATTCTAAGGCCACCACAGTTCATTAGGACTAATGTGGCTTTTTGTTTAGGGGCAACTTTAGCACCAGTCATCTTTTAAAATCAACTACATTGTAACGTTGAACCAAAAAAGAAAAGTACATAAATCAAAAAAATATATATGTTAGGAGGTCTGAGTCTCGTGGAGTGTGGCGTTAAGTATGTAGAGTGTCTAGAAGTCTTTGGATATTCTATATTCACATGACCACTCTGAAGATGGGCTCTAGAGCTTTGATCGTCTTTGGCAACGGGAACCAGTAATGCAATGGAGAAGGTCTTTCGCTTCCTAATGGACTTCTGTAGGACTTTTTTGGGGGGGTAAAGAAGATTATCTTCTGAGAGTCCATTAAGAACAAAGGGTTTATCTCCCCACTACCCACCAAGATTTCACAAGGGAAAAAGAAAAAGCATAAAAATTAAAGCAATATCTGTCGTCTTTCCAATGCTGATTTTTTGTTTTGTTTTCTTAAAGACAGAATTGATTACAAAAAAAAACCCCTCTTGGCCTCAACTGTGCAGTGACTCAAAGTTGTACATAGGATAATTGTTGGCTGCAAAAAAAAAAAAAAAACCACCACAGACCAAACAATAACATCTTTAAATATTGTGTCAAGCCTTAAAATATTCACATGTTCTTAATCCATTCCAGGGACAGGATTCAAAATCCACAGTTGTGGGGAGGAAATCTGACACTATGGATTGTTTTCTAGAAGGATTGATCCTTTTTTGACTTTCATAAGGGAAAAAAAAGAGGAATCAGTGAAGGAGGATGGACTCACATATATGAAACTGAAGCTGGTTTTATTGCTAAAGAATGCATTTATTTGTTTAATCCTTGAAATAAATATTTTATTGATGTCCATTACTGCTTTTATTTATTAAGGTTGGGTTTTGGAAGTGTATAAGGATAAAAAGAACCATCTGAAGTATTGTATTCCATCAACTGACAAAAGTTTTAGAGTGATTTCTTCTATATATAGTGAATGTTATTTGAAACATGCTTTTTCAAAAACAAAACAAAAAGGATTGTTAGCTGTAGAGGAGTAAAAAAAATGAATGCTAGTCAGTGAAAAAAAATGTCCCTAGAGGAAATTAACTTTGGATGTTTTTATATTTATATCATAAACCTACTAACTATGTTCAATACAAGCACAAACAACTGGAAGTAAACCAGTTCATGTGAATATTAAAACAAATTGACTCTAAATTTTAAAAATTCCACACAAAATACCATAAGGTTTTTCTGCTGTGCTAGAAAAGGATCCAGTGTGTATATATATATATATATATTCTGCTAATGTTCTTAGCTTTTATTTCTTTTTTTTCCCTTAGAATATTCATAGTTCTGTATGAAAATCTTGTTTAGAGAAAATGACCTATGGAAGCTGTCAGCATCCTCAATTTGTAATGGAAACTTATCATTTAGAAGTAGCGTCTGTATAATAAAATTAAATGGTATATAAAATCATTTTACTTTTTTTCCCTATTTCTGTTTGGAAGCTTTCTTTTTTTAAAAAAAAAATATCTCAATGTATTGTATTCAGAAAAAGAAAAGGGAAAAAAAACAAAGCAAAATACCTGTATTGTTTCCTACTTTATGGAAATATATATATTTTTATAAATACCTTCTTTGTGATCACGGTTTCTTTTGGTGTTACCTGTATCTTGCAGAGAGTTGTAATTTCTTTTAAAGTCTTTTAAGTAATAAGTACATTATATGGCTATCAGACGATATATGAATTTCCTGCCCTGCAAGTAGAAGTAGAATGACTTCCACGAAAGAAACCAAAGAGGGAATTCGAATACCAGCCGCATTGACAAAAATCACCATCAGTCAATTGCAAAAGGCAGCTTTACTTGGAATACCTTACATCTTGTGACAATGCCTTTGAGATTGTTAAACAACAACAATGACTGCTTATGCCAGGTCCTTGAGAAGGGCTCGCTAGGTGGACAAATGGCAAATCCAGTCTAAACAACTCACTGACTCTGTGACCAACCGTAACAATAAAAGATGCAGAAACGAATTAGATTTTATGAAGACCTGTACATGTTCTAAATTCACCATTCCAGAATTGCTAGGTTGATGCAACGCCAAAACAATGAAACCATAGCATGATTTAACACAATGGCCCAATTTACGCACACACACACACACACTTGGTTTGATTGTTTGATTATGTGCCATCAAGTCATGTTCAACTTTTAGCAACCACATAGATAGCTTTTCTTCATGATGATTTATCCCTAACCTAGTCTTTCTCGTCTTCCAACAGTGCACCCATCGCTACTGTAACTGAGTCCATCCAACTTGCTGCTGGTCATCCTCTTATTCTCTTTCCTTCTACTTTTCCCAGCATTACAGCCTTCTCCAGAGAGCTGGGACTTCACATAATGTGTCCGAAGTAGGATAATTTGAGACTGGTCATCTGTGCCTTGAGAGAGAAATCTGGGTTGACTTGTTTAATGATTCACTGGTTTGTTTTCGTCAGTGTCCATGTTAATCTCAGGATTCATCTTCAACACCAAAGTTCAAAAGTATTAATCCTCTTCCCACCTTACATTTTCTATGTTCAACTCACAAGCGTTCACAAAGGCAGAACATGCCAAACCAAGAGCTTTTGCACCGGAGACAAATTCCTTGTGTGTCTAATAATCTGATCTGTAATTTGCAGGTCAGCCACTAAACTCATAGACTCATAGAATAAATGTGGGAAGGAGGTTTTCCTCAATGTTCATTTCTCTGATACCCTTGAAGGCCACTAAATAAAGTTGAATTATTGATCTCAAAACATTCTGCTCGATATATTAAAATGAGAATGCAGTACTATACTGTATCGATGTAAGTGAGCAAATGACTGTGTGATACGAGTAATAACAGTGATGTTACCATTCATTTTAAAATGTCACTTCCCTCCCACATTCTTAAGAACATAAATAAACTGAAAAATGGACTATAAACAGGATCATTTATAGCTGTTTATTAAAGTTAACCGTAACGGCATGAAGGGTGTGTGCAAAAGGGTGAAATAGTGTTCCAGTATGGCACTTCAATGTTTTCATGCTTGCTTCAAAAGAAGATTGTTTTGTTATTTAACAAGTAGTCATAGTTTCATGGGGTGGAGAGTTCCATACGATGGCATTACATTCAGATTAAAATCTCTCATGTATATAACTAACAAAAATGTTGCAGGATAAAGTGTTCCTCTTGAAGATTTCAATCCACATCTATATCCTCTTCTTGGACCTTATATTTCCCCCCCCACACACACACACACAAATCCTATTTTCCCCTACTGCTCCCTACGGTTAGCATTCAATGCTTAATGAACAAATTCATTGCAGTATTTACTTTTTCGGAAAAGACCCCATTTCTTTAGAGAATCTTCTTTTCCGTCTTTCCATCCTTCAAGAGCCATGGTGGCACAGTGGTTAGTACTTTAGGCTAACTCTGCCCACAGCCACAAGTTCAATCCTGACCAGCTCAAGGTTGACTCTGCCTTCCATCCTTCTGAGGTCGGTAAAAAAATTGGCTGCAATGCGCTGACTCTACTGCTTAGAGAAGGCTAATGTAGAGCAGTAGCAATAGCACTTAGACTTATATACCGCTTCATAGGGCTTTACAGCCCTCTCTAAGCAGTTTACAGAGTTCAGCATATTGCCCTCAACAATCTGGGTCCTCATTTTACCGACCTCAGAAGGATGGAAGGCTGAGTCAACCTTGAGCCTGGTGAGATTTGAACAGCTGAACTGCAGTGCTGCACTTTAACCACTGTGCCACCTCGGCTCTACTGTAAGTCTAAATGCTATTGCTATTGCTATCCTTCCTTTAATTTTTTTTTTTACTTCTTAAAAAAAAACAGCACCTGGAGAACTGAATCTAGTGTTAGTGTTATCTATAATACTCATACAATTATGGATACTGGAAGCTTTTGCAAGTGATCCTCACTCATGTTTCTCTCTCAGCAGACTGAGATCTCAAAAACATGAAGCCACACGAAGTAATTGTTAATCCCATCTTCCCTCCCACACACACAAATCAAAAACAAATAATGCCCATTTTTAATACAGTTCTCCATAAGCCATATGCAACTATTTAATCTGGGAAAATTCCTAGAAATTTTCTTTCTCTGTGAAATTGCTTTTTTTAAATCTCCTCTTCAATGTGTTTCTATATTTGGGGGGGGGGTTATAATAATTTGTCATTTATTCCTTACTGTTGTCATGTCAGTGACATTTAATTAATTAATTATAATTAATTAATTATAATTGATTAATTGATAGCAGATCCTGGAGAGATTCATTGACTGGCTTTATCCAACTTTCCCTTACTCTATAAGCTTCCTATCTGAGCTGATAAAGCCCTGATAGAAGGAGTTTTACCTTCCTGATGTCTTCCCTTGAGACTGAATATAGCCTGCAAGATTTCAGGCCACTGGAGAAATAATTGTGCCATGAGAGATACAGATGCCAACTTGGCCGCCTCCTATCTCAGGAAAACAACAGAGAATGGAAGGGACACCTTTGTACTTTGCAAAAACTAATAAGAACAGTTGAAAAATACAAAATAAATGTAAAACTATCTCCAAAGCATTAAAGTTGGCTTAGAGAAAATATTGGGGTTTGTTTAATTTAATTTAATTTAATTTAATAGATTTGTATGCCGCCCAACTCCCGGGGGACTCTGGGCGGCTCACAGCATGTCAAATCCATTACAAATAAAAACATATAACAGTTAAAAAGATATAAAAATTAAAAAATCTCCAACATTCATAACAACGGGGGGAGACCCAAGTATAATCTGCTCGGTCTCACTTTCACCCCGCCTGCCGGAAGAGCCAAGTTTTTATTGCTTTACGGAAGGCCAGCAGGGTGGGGATGGCCCTGATCTCTGGAGGGAGTTGGTTCCACAGGGAGGGAGCTCCCACAGAGAAGGCTCTCCCCCTAGGCCCCGCCAACCGGCATTGCTTGGTCGATGGGACCTGGAGGAGACCAACTCTGTGGGACCTAACAGGTCGTAGGGAGGTATGCGGCAGGATGCGGTCCCGAAGGTAGCCTGGCCCTGAGCTATGTAGGGCTTTAAAGGTCAAAACCAACACCTTACATAGTAGGGATGAAGTTTCACATCCTTGAAAAGCAAGTAAGGTACCTGAATGCCTCTATTGAACAATGACCAACTATCCATCACCTAGGACAGGTTGCACAACCCCTAGGCCATGGCCCACTACTAGGCCGTGGCCTATTTACAACTGGGCCACATGAGCTGCACATGCACACCAGCCTGCCGCTCACATGGCCCAGTTCCCCTCTCCCCGCCACCACCAGGCCACTAAGCCACAAAAGTTGGGAACCACTGACCTAGGAGCTTCTTTGGATGGGGTGACTGGGATACAGTAGTGTTCTTATAACCTCCCAGGTAAACTATTGCAATGTTCTTTATATGGATGACACACACACAAAAAGCCTTGAAACTAAGGCAACATGTGGTAGTAAGACCGTAGGCTGGAATAATGTTTAGAGATCATAAAACAAGAGGAACTGTATTGTCTCCTTGTATATTTAAGACTGGATTATTGAAGTAGATCTCTCCTAGTATGTAACAGTCGAACTTATTTTCATTTCTTTTGAATCTCATCCTCTGGATGTGCTGACTGTCCTCTCTTGCATTTGGACATAACAGCTACAATCCTGGTCGCCTGCTTTTTTCCTTTCTAAAAAAAAAATCTTTACTTCTCTATTACTGTGGGTCCTGAAATATGGTTTCTTTTTATTTCATTGCAGGATGTTATCCTGTGGATTTTATGGCTTGTAATTGGCCCTGAGATCCTTAGGGCAGGTGGCAGGCTATAAATGGTTTAATATTGCAAGCCATATTCAATAAGCTGAAAAGCACAGGATGGATTTAATAGTAAATAAGAAACAATAAAATACTTTAATGAGTGGATCAAATAGTTATGCTCAATGGAAAATCTGGGTGTTCGTGATAATATTCTCCGATGATGCACAGATAATTTTAGCTTCAGCTGACTAATGAAACTATGATTTGCATTCCAATTTTTATGCACACACGCCCAAACTCACACAGACTTAGATATGGTTTGGTTTTATAGATGAAACTTGGGATTTATGTCAATGTTCCAATCCAAAATACAAGTACTCCAATATGTGGATCAAATTACCTTTCTAAGTCGCCCAGAAATTTAAGCCAAGTAGTTCCTCCCTGTGATTACATTTCTTCATGTAATGCCTAACAGGTTTCTTTGCAGAGAAACTCTCAAATATATGACCTTCCAATTGCCTTTTTTGATTGAAACTGCAACAGAGACCACGGCAGTAATAAGATTCCCTCCCTCCTTTCCTAAAATGCTATTGTCTCTACTGTAGGAGAATCAAAGCATGTCACAAATCTCATTGGCATCAGTCCAAAAGGACCCAATAACCTATATCATGGGGTGTTACTTTAAATTATGTGTCTGTGCAATTTTAAAGCATAAAATGAATCTGAAGGAAGATGGGAACTAATCACAGTTCTATCTGTGGTAAATGTTAAGGTGCCTGTGAAACCGGTCTCATCTAACAGCGTTTAGTGGGTGAAATCAACAGAAATTCTGCTGTGGAGTGGAAAGGGTTCAAAGCAAATACCTTTTTTTATTATTTAGTTATTCCACATTTCAAGGATCAGTAACCTTTTCAGAGCTAGATACCATTGCACAATATCCTCCAAATTACATTTGCTAATCTTCCATGCAGACGCACCAAATGCTCCAGAGAATTCATAAATGGTCACAAAACCTCTGCATTCTTTTGACGTCTGGAGATTCCAGGATGTGTGAGAGAGATCCAAGAAACATCTGACATTTTCAAAGCTCAGTATTGACAACATCTCAGGAAACCTCAGGATTCACAAAGATGGACTATCATTTTAAGGTGGGCCATTTTTTTTGTTCTTTTTATATAAAGTAGCCACATAATCATTATAACCTGGAGCCTGCAATGTGAAATTCAAAGACTCTACAGCAGGGGTGTCAAACTCATATCGTCACAGCAGCATCACATGACGTATCGGGACTTTTTCCCCCTTCGCTAAACCGGGTGTGGGCGTGGCCAGCACGGTGACGCATCCGGCCCGTGATCCAGGAGTTTGACAGCCCTGCTCTACAGTTTCTTTGTCCTCTCCTCTCCGCTCCCCTCTCTCCTCTCTCTTTTACCCTTAGCAAAAAAAGTATCTGATGCCTATTTAACAATATTTACACAAGTGTTTGAATGCAAAATAAAATTTCCACTTCCTGGGAAATGCTCAAGTATGTCACTTCCATCCAGAGGTGGGTTTCAGCAGGTTCTGACCAGTTCTAGAGAACCGGTAGTGGAAATTTTGAGTATTTCGGAGAATCAGTAGCAGAAATTTTGAGTATTTCGGAGAACTGGTAAATACCACCTCTGGCTGGCTCCAGAGTGGGGTGGGAATGGAGATTTTGCAATATCCTTCCCCCAGGAGTGGGGAGGGAATGGAGATTTTACAGTATCCTTCCCCTGCCATGTCCACCAAGCCACGCCCACAGAACCAGTAGTAAAAAATTTGAAACCCACCACTGCTTCCATCCCTTAAACACTAATTATTTTCCTAGTGAGGAAAGGAGGGGTGGGGAGGGGAGAAAAAAATCTGTAAAAGTCTTTGAATGTCACATTGCAGATTCCAGGTTGTTGGAATGATGTGGCTTCTTTCTTTAGTTATTTTGATCAATTGGCAGAGTATTATCTATTACTACTCACAGCCACCCTAAAGGATTTTTCCAATTCAAAAGGAGAGTGAAAAGTGCTTTTTAGAGGGCTCAGATGATGCAGTCAGTCCAAGTTCAATGCCTATTTACACCCAATAAGTTTTTTTAAGCAACACTGTGGAAGCCTTCGGCATTTGGGGGATGTTTTTCCCCCCTTTCCTCTTAACTTCTATTCTAGTACAGTATTAGCTAGAAATTTCCGATCCAAGTTCTCACCAATCAGTAGCTATTTTGCTCAGATTGGCCAGGGACTGTCATCCACAGCAGAAGTGGTACCAAGAAAATGAAAAAGATATAAGACCCATAATTTGTATCCATTTCCATCTCTTTTTTTTTTTGAGCACTTTTCTTCATTGTGATCTTTCTTTCTCCTTCTATCCCCGATCTTTTCCTTTGTATGCCATCATTTTCAGAATTGGCAAAATTTGGCTGAATTTTGTAAGATGCTGTGAGAGGGCTGAAGAAAAGTGTAAAGGCAAGGTTTTGTCAAGCGGATAACTAGATGTGGCTCAGTGCGAAAAAGAGGCAGACTCAATATTCTCTTTCTAGATAATATGTTTATTCAGCACTGGACAAAGGTGGGCTCTCCCATAAAGCTGGAAGAATCCTGAACGCAATTTCAAGCAAGTATATATACATTTTTGCAGTTATATAAACGGGAATATGGTCATACTAGATAAGATATAGAAATTACAAAAATAGTTGTACACACTCCCATTTGTTTTGTTTTTTAGCCTTGCTAGTAATTTCTTATCAGAGTTTCCAGGCCCCTTAAGAGCTGGCCTTCCTTCCCTTCCTCCCCTTCATTTCCATCATTTTAACACAAGAACCTCGTGACCAACTATGAAAGTTTTCAGAATCCTGATCAACAGTTTGAAATTAGTAATACATTGATTGATTGATTGATTGATTGATTGATTGATTGATTGATTGATTGATTGATTGATTGATTGACTGACTGACTGACTGACTGACTGATTCATTCATTCATTCATTCATTCATTCATTCATTCATTCATTCATTCATTCATTCATTAAATTTGGCACCCAGTTTGCCGCAAGGTGACTTTGGGCAGATTACAACATTAAAATGAAACCATAAGAGCCGAGGTGGCGCAGCAGTTAAGAGTGCAGTACTGCAGGCTACTTCAGCTGACTGTGATCAGCAGTTCAACTGTTCAAATCTCACCGGCTCAAGGTTGACTCAGCCTTCCATCCTTCCGAGATGGGTAAAATGAGGACCCAGATTGTTGGGGGCAATATAAATATACATTGCTTAATGGTGTAAACCGCTTAGAGAGTGCTTGCACTATGAGGCGGTATATAAGTCCCATAAACAAACAAACAAACAAACAAATAAATAAACATACAAATAAATGTGTAAAATCACATTAAAATTGCAAGAAAAAAGAAGTTATTTCATATGGAAAAGGAAAAGGAAAGTATTGTAGGAATCCTGTCGAGGGCCAGATATCTCTCTTGCTACTTTCATCTGTAAAAGCAGAAGGAAAAAGAG
>JALIGW010000015.1:8508674-8573674 GCA_023053685.1 Diadophis punctatus similis
CAAATCTCACCAGGGTCAAGGTTGACTCAGCCTTCATCCTTCCGAGGTGGGTAAAATGAGGACTCAGGTTGTTGGGGGCAAATATGCTGACTCTGTAAACCGCTTAGAGAGGGCTGTAAAGCACTATGAAGCGGTATATAAGTGCTATTGCTATTTTCCAGATATGGAAAACCGAACCTTTTTTAAATTAACAGAAAAGTCCTATGCTGACTCACTATCTTATAGGAATAGGAGTACCTTGAAAGTTTGATCACTGAGATCAATTGCATTTCCCAGAATTGCATTTATCCTAAGGAAATGTCCCTTTCCATTTTCCATTCAAAAATGAGTTTGTTTATTTTCTACTGGGGTATATTTTGTATTTGTATTTGTTTATTTGTCAAGCATATATGATTATAAGCAAAATATAAACAGTAAAACATGATTGAATATATATGTAATAGTACAAGCATGAATAAGAGTAAAAGAGGTATGAATATATGGGTACATTAGGACAGGAACGGTAGGCAAGATTGTGCGCTTATGCACGCCCCTTACCGACCTCTTAGGAATGGGGTGAGGTCGATGGTAGATAATCCGAGGTTGAAGTTTTTGGGGTTAGGGGAAGAAACTACTGAGTCAGGTAAAGTGTGCCAGGCATTGACCACTCTGTTGTTGAAGTCGAATTTTTTGCAATCAAGTCTGGAGCGGTTTACATTAAGTTTGTATCTATTGTGAGCTCGTGTATTATTGCAGTTGAAGCTGAAGTAGTCATTAACAGGTAGGACATTGTGGCAGATAATTTTGTGAGCTACAATTAGGTCAGATCGAAGGCGGCGTAGTTCTAAATTTTCAAGTCCAAAAATTTCAAGTCTGGTTTCATAAAGTATTCTATTGCGAACAGAGGAATGTAATACTCTTCTTGTGAAGTATCTCTGAGTTCTGTTCGATAAAGTAAAAAATAAACAGACCCCCAAAATGAAAACAACACAGTTTGTCTACAATAAGCTTAATGTTCTTTCAATCTCACTTTATGGCAGTTGTTTCTGCCCACCCATCTTCTGCCAGCATCTGCTCTGTTCATTTACCTAAATACTCCATCTGCCTCCTTTGAGGTGTTTTAGGAGATAACAATGGCTATCTATCACTTGGAACACTTGCTGATGTTTCCATGGCAGATCTGTAATTAAGTTAGCTCACTAGAGATCTCGATGGCCCCAATAAGCACTTTCAGGACTATGCTTTCAGACAGAATGTTACTCTGTGTTGCCAGCGCGGTACTAAAATACAACTAGTCAAAATGTGGAGAGCTTATTCTCTTCAGAATTAACAATCAAAAAGACATTGACACTCTAGAGAAAGTGCAGAAGAGAGCAACCAGGATGATAAAGAGTCTGGAAAATAAAACATACAAAGAGCGGTTGCAGGAACTGAGCTTGGCCAGTCTAGCGAAGAGAAGGACCAGGGGTGACATGATAGCAGTGTTTCAATACTTGAGGGGATGCCACAGAGAGGAGGGGGTCAGGCTGTTCTCTATGGCAGTGGTTCCCAACCTTTTTATTGCCGTGGACCGGTCAATGTTTGATAATTTTTCTGCAGCCCACTGGGGGGGGGGGTTGCGGCATCGCGTTGATTATCAAATCAAAATAATCTCAAATATAAACAATTTTAATTTAATTGTATTTAAACATGGCATCAAAATAAAATACAGTTACAACAAAATTAATATAACTTAATTTAACATTTTAACTCTCTGGATTCTAGTGACTAGAATGCTAAATCAATGAGAACCCTGAGCTTGTTTCTCTGCAACGAGACGGTTCCATCTGGGGATAATAATCCCCTTTACCTGCTGCACCGCAGACAGGCCCTCCTGTACACGTTACTTTCAATACTGATGAGCCGCGCACAGAAGCCCCGCCCCCATGCTGATCAGCTGGGCCGGGGCACGTCGGCAGATGCAGGAGTCTGCCTGCGCTTATTATCGGGACTCGCAGGACTTGCAAAAGTCGCAGGACCCACCGCCGCCGCTGCACAGAAGACGCAGTAGCAGGGTGGCCGGGTACCATTTGTTCTGCGGACTGATACCGGGCCGCGGACCGGGGGTTGGGTACCAGTGCTCTATGGCACCAGAAAGCCAAACAAGGAATAATGGATGGAAGCTGACCAAGGAGAGATTCAACCTGGAAGTGAGGAGAAACTTTCTGACAGTGAGAGGGATCAACCAGTGGAACAGCTTGCCTGCGGAGGTTGTGAGAGCCCCAACTCTTGCGACCTTCAAGGAGAAACTGGACTGCCATCTGTCTCAAATGGTGTAGGAACTCCTGCTTGAGCAGGGGGTTGGACTAGATGACCTACAAGGTCCCTTCCAACTCTAATAATAAATCTAAAAATCTAAATCTAAATCTTTAGAGTCTTTCTACGCTGATCTGCTATGGACAAACGAGACAATTAGGATGTTTCTTTCCTGAGCAAAGAATGCAGGGTTGTAAGGCTTTCGACATATTGATGGTGGGGGAGAGAGGGGGGGGCAACATTTGGGAATTTTCAGAATAGCATTAGTGTAAACCATGAAGCTTGGTAATGGGAAGAACACACTTCTTTAATAGCAAAGAGCTCTTGGCTGACCTAAGCTATGCATTTCACTGGTATGCTAAGAAGAAAATAGCAAAGATGACCTGGAAATTGCTTTTAATGTAATTGGTTTGCCATCAGCCAAGGCATCTCGGTAAAGAATTTCAGAGATGTCAGAAAAGGAGAGGCACAAGTGGAAATTGGAAACCTCACCGAGAGGGGGGTCAGCACAGGAAGAAATGGAGGAACTAAGTGAAATTACACTTTTGACAGAGCTAAAGGAATGATAGATGGGTCATCTCCATCTGTATGGAGGCAAGCGACAAATCCCAGATCTATTCTTCCTAGAATTGCTGTTGTCCTGATTGAAGAAGAAGGTGGAAGGATGGCAGATTAAAATCAAAATCTTTTAAGATATAGGTGCCCAAGCTTTGTCCCAAGGGCCCTTTCAACCTCCAAAAGTTTTAACGGCAGTCCCCAGAATGTTTACAGAAGCTGCCACCAACTCGTCAATCGGAGTATGTATAACTGAATAGGGGCATGATTAAATGTAGGTGGATTTTCCTGTTAACTGTATCAAATTCATCAGGCTAATTAGTGCTATATAGCAATAGAATCAAAGTTGGAAGAGGTGTCAACGATCATCTAACTGAGATCCTTGCTCAGTGGCAGAATGGAGTGATTTGATTGAAAGAAATTCATTGAGTTACCCTTTGGAAACTGATCTGTGAAGCAAAATGATCAGCTTTGGTTTTGGGGTCTTTTGTACCCTTGTGTTATTTGGTAAAATTGTGAGAAAGTGAGGATAAGATTTGCAGATTTCCTTCTCAGTTATCAGCCCCTGCTGGCTATTTCTCAGGTCCCTGTGTGTGTTCTCTTCTGTCATGTTCTCATCATACTATTAAAAAAAAAACCAGACAGAGAAATAATGTACCCTAAAATAGTTGCAGAATTAAAGCTAACTAAACCAACGGTATGAATTTCACAGCAAAAGTAGGCAAATTTCTACTGAAACATTTAAAATAAAATTGATTGAAATATAGATAGGAGAGGGGGGAAGAGAGAGAGATGTGATTTGTCCTCTTCAGTACTATAGGAAACCAACATGAAAAAGTAGTAGTAGTAGTAGTAGTAGTAGTAGTAGTAGTAGTAGTAGTAATAGTAATAGTAGTAGTAGCAGCAGCAGCAGCAGCAGCAGCAGTAGTAGTAGTAGTAGTAGCAGCAGCAGTAGTATTCTAGCTTGTGTTCTTCAAGCAGGTTGTTTGCATCGCTTTTAGCTATTACTAGAACTGCGACTAGAAATGTTTCTCTAATCTGACTTCATTGCTTGCAAATATGAAACCAACTTGCAGAACAATCAGCTGTAAAAAGATATAATTAATACTTCTATTTAAAGGGCAGAAATACCTGACCCAGCAACTGAGTTTGAATTTGAATTCGCAGCACAAATCTTCCAACTGCGCATAAGATGTGATACATCAGCAGATAATACAGTAGATATATATTATGCCAGTGTATATAGGTACAGGGAGAGCAAAGATGCAACAGCTAGGCTTGTAAGTACAATTTTGAATCCTTTAATTCAAACAGTTCCTCGAGAGAGAATAAACTTTGTCAGGTGGTATAGGTTTTCAGTAACTACTTCTGCCAAATCTGCAATCTTGCAAAAACTTTAAATTTCCCCTTAAATGGTCTGTCTTGAAACTCAGTATATTGCCAATTGTAGAAACTACGGCGTGTACGGTAGATTTTTCTTGAAAGCAGAGGATAAAAATTTCATGGGCTCTAATAAAATAGGATAACTATTCCTAAATAGGAAAGAACTTAAAAGGCTAATTGTAAAGGTATGCAACAATGAAAATGCAATTTCCTTTCATTTTGCATACAATATTTTATTTTGGATAAACATATGTTGACAGTGGTGGTGGTAGTTTAATGCTGCTACCTCTAGGTCTCTCCTTTCACAAAATTTATCCTCTGGTGCACGCTATGCCTATTGGGTACTTGCATGCATGTTGTTAAACTTTGTCATACCACATGCAAAATGTAATCCTATATTGCAGGACTGATTTTATTAACTATTAAAAACAAACAAACAAACAAACTCTTGGCTAATAGGTATACTTGGTCCTTGGTGCCCATAACTTGATCAAGGGAAGATGTATAAGCTTACATAGATATAGCTAACAGAATACAAAGCAGAATATTTTTGTACAACACCTCCAGATTATCACATGTAAAAAAAAAAAAACAGTGCCGAGATTATCTGACTGTCAATCTGAAAGAATGAATAGCCTAAATCTTGTCCTTGAAGATTTTGTATATGAAAATGTATATTTTGCATTCCTCTAAGGTTACCTTTACCTTAAAAGAAACAGCTATTTTCACCAATCAAAGAATATGCTTCTGATTAGGATTGTGCAGAGTTATTACTGAGGCATCCACCCACATTCTATAACTGCTCCAACAACAGATTTATTTCCTGCCGACATATGCTATGCATAGCATGAACTGATTATTACTAAATTATCATAATGTACATTTTACATGTTTCAAATATCCTTCCCTACCCTCCTTTTTGTACTTAACGTTGCTCTTAAAAACACCAAGAGGAGGATAGAGAGAGCTATTTTCACTGCCTGCAATGGAAGGCTTTAAGTTTTCAGGATCTGCTTTGTGATCCTGAGGTGTTTTTATGCAGGAGAAAATTATGTGTATAAAATTAGGGAGCAGAGTCTCTGCTTTTGTCATCAAGAACTAGAACAGAGCTAAAGTTGCACATCTGGCAGAAATGGCAAAAATCTCATCATACCTAAAAGATCACTCAAATGAGAGAGATATATTGGAATGGAGTAGATGGACTGATTATATCCAAAAAAAGTATCAGATTAAGAAGATATACTGTATATAGTTTAATAATGATATATGTTAAAAATTTTAGAATGTGTTTTAAAGACTTTAGACAAGGAGAAGTTAAAAAAAACTAGAGAAATTTTGAATTTATAATTTGTTAGTATATTTTAAGTTTATGTTTATTGAAGATTATACCCTGTGCTTTTTCTGGGAAGTCGGGGGGGGGGAGGGGAGGAGGTTGGGGGGAAGGGGGGGAGAAAAAGAGAAAAATGTTTGTACTTTGTACTAATAAAACTTTTTGAATAATAAAAAAAAGAACTAGAACAGAGCTCAATTGTCTTTCATTGGAAGCAAATCTAACCAACCACCCTGCCTGACCAAAGCTCTTCAACTGATAAAGCCAATGAGCCAGGTTAGATCAGACTGAAGGTATCAGAGTTCTATTCTCCGAAGGTCAACAAGTTGCCTATGAGAGATTCACAAGCAGACTATGGGTACCATGGTCCTTTCCTACTCATGTTATCCAGCTATTGACAATTCCAGCCATATTCTCCTCCACTTTGTGTGTAGGTGTGTGTGTGTGTGTGTGTGTGTGTGTGTGTGTGCCTCCGTCACCTCTGTTTCTCTCCGTAGTTTTAACCAACATGAATTGCTCTAATCAACTAGGCATATTAAATTGTGTATTCTGTCATAATCGTCCCCATTTATCTTCCTCCTTTATCATCAGTTATCTTTACTGGACTCTGCTACTTGGACAAAGAAAGAAAAAAAAATCCATGTCCACATTTTCCATATCATGCATAATCCTGTATGCTTCACCATCCCCTCCTTCCATTTTTTTCTTAAGCTACCCCTGTCTGAATATTCTTGATGAAGAATTGCTCCAATAATGTATTTGCTCTAGTCTGCAACTAAATATGGACTACATGTGTGAGCGTGTGTATAATGTAAGTTATATTGGTTTTAATGAAGTAAACATTCTTTTCCCCACCAGTCATGAGCAGATGAAAATGAGTCCCTAGGGAGCTGCTTATTATATATTTTGATGGAAAATCATGAAGACAAAGCACTTTGAATATGTGAAAAAGTGGCTATTCTTTCAACTTCTTGTCCAGGAAAATTGGTCGGCAAAATCTACTTATGCTTACTAGCTAAGGTTGACCTTGACTGGACCTTGGTTCTTGGTGACTTCACAGCTATAGGAGTAAGGAAGTGGTTTGTTAATGCTGTCTTCTGGAACTTTTTTTTAAAATTCAGTCTAGCCTGCAGGTCTGAAATTTCTTGGTATTCCCCATCCAGATCTGCTTAACTTTTCAAGACCATCCAGAATTACAACTGAATAATTACAACTGTCCAGAATATCATTGGGCTCCAGCTACCAGCCCTGGACGATATCTCTGCATCTCGCTATTCTAGGAAGTTGCACAATATTCTCAGAGACTCTTCTCATCCTGCTTACAATCTTTTTGAACTGTTGCTAGAAGATACAGAACTATTAAAACTCGGACCACACGCTTTCTGAATAGTTTTTATCCTAGAGCTATAATTGCACTTAATAATGAATTGAAGGGTCACCATCAGACTGGTGCTGGATAGTATTACTTGGTCTGTTGTATGGATGTTTGAGTGGTTCAGGGTGGGGAATTGGTGGCGGGTGGGGATTGCTATGTGTGTTGGGACTGGTCTTGAAGCATTATGTGAATTTCGTTGTATGGGTGTACTGTGTATATACATACAATGACAATAAATTATTATTATTATTATTATTATTATTATTATTATTATTATTATTATTATTATTATTATTATTATTATTATTATTATTATTATTATTATTATTATTATTATTATTATTATTATTATTAACATAGGTTCTGCTGGAGAGGCAGAAACAATGGAAAATTGAGAAGTGATTTGGTGGAAAAGATATGGTAACCTACTTTAAAAAGTATTTGAGAGGCTGCCACAAAGAAGAGGGGGTCAACCTAGTCTCCAAAGCATCTGAAGGCAGGACAAGCAGTAACATTTTGAAACTTATCAAAGAGAGATCCAACAAAGGGTGAGTCCTAACTTACCTCGCTGCTGGTTCGCTTGCTCCTGCGCCATGTGGACATACGCGCGCAAGCACAGTGCTGAAAAATCCGAAAAAAATCCCCCCAAAAGATGCCCAAAACAAGATGGTGATGCATGCACAGTGCCAGAAACCCGGCTTCTGTGCATGCTCAGAAGAAAAAGGGAAAAAAAGTGCAAAAAAAAATCAAAAAATTAAAAAAAAAATATGGCGGGGCCCAAAGACAGGCACCGACCGAACCGGTTCCATGACATCATCGTGATGTAACCAGCGGGTCACTACCAGTTTGGGCGAACCAGTCCGAACCAGGAGGAACCCACCTCTGGATCCAATATAGAACTAACGAAAAATTTCCTGATTGCAAGAACAATTAATCAATGGAATGGCTTGCCTCCAGAAGTTGTGGCTGCTCCATCATGGGAGGTTTATAAGAAGAGATTGGAGATTCATTTTTCTGAAATAGTATAGGGTCTCTTGCTTGATTAGGGAGATGGGCTAGAAGACTTCCATGGTCCCTTCCAACTCTGTTGTTCTGTACCCTGAATAATCTCCATTCTTCTCAAAAATGTAATAGGAGTGGCTTACCACATATTGAACTTAAGCAAAATGATACATATTGCTATCATGAAAGCATTCCTATTTTAAATGTGCTGCTGGGTTAGCTACAGTCTTACTTCTCAGAAATGAATAAGAAATACATTTTTTCTTCATAAACTTGTTTTTCCTCCTGCATTTATATGCAGATGTTATTATTCCTATTTATACATATGTACAGTACATTGATGTTTTTCCTACTCATGTCTAGCAATATGCCGATTGGTGTAAATCCAATCTGCTTTAGTTTCCTCTTTGCTGAAAATATGCAGACATATTTTTTTTTGAATGTCAACATTCATAGGTCTAGCATCCCAAGATATTTTTGCCTACCTGGCTGCTTTTAGGATGAAAAAAAGAGAAGATGAACAGCGAATACTATGCACTGTAGCCCAAAGTCTAACCCTTTGTAACCCTCCAGGGGTAAGGGTCACATCAATTTTTTGAAAGAGAGGAGTGTGATAGAGAGGACAAACAAAATATACTGTATTATTCTAAGAATCTGACACAGCCTGTTTAGATGGATGAAGATGCAAAAATAAGGATATGGGAAGAACCAGCAGACAATCTCAATTTTAATATCATGTTAAGTACACTGTGATGGAATGTGCACCTGCAGGAGCAGTATCATAAAATCATCTGCCACAATGTCCTACCTGTCAATGAATACTTCAGCTTCAACCGCAACAATACAAGAGCACACAATAGATTCAAACTCAATGTAAACCGCTCGAAACTCAACTGCAGAAAATACGACTTCAGCAACAGAGTGATCAATGCCTGGAATCCATTACCTGACTCTGTGGTTTCTTCCCCAAATGCCCAAAACTTTAACCTTAGACTGTCTATGATCGACCTCACCCCATTCCTAAGAGGTCTGTAAGGGACGTGCATAAGCACACCATCGTACCCACCGTCCCTGTCCTTCTGTCCTATTGTCCAAATTTACCTATACATACTTTGCTTTTGTTCATTTTTATATCATACCTGTTATCTTCTACACATTTTGACAAACAAACAAATTAAATAAATAAATAAATAAACTATGCAGTCCTGAGCTGGAGGTGAGTGGGCTGACAGTAACCACTTTAGAATATCTCAGGATGTACCTAGTAACTAAGAGGATTATAGATTTAGTCTGGCAAGATTCTGTCCATTAGATGTAAGCAAATAAAGCACTGGATTCATTGGATCTCAGGATCTCATCTCTGGGCTTGGGCAAGGCATCACTAAGAATCAGTCTCTCTCACTCTCTCCCCTTCTCTCCCTCTCTCCCTCCCCGTCTCCCTCTCCCTCAACTAATCAATACATATCCTGCCTGCCAAATCTTTAAGTGCAATTGTTCCATTTGTCATGAAATGTAGTGAACCCTGGAGCATTGGTTCAATTGTTTGGGGATACTTTTGTATGTTGGTGGTATGTGGTGTGTGGTTTCATTTGGTAGAGGATTGGGTTGCTCTGGACTGGACCACAGGCAGGATCATCTGGATTGTGGATTCCTTTCATATTGTTGGCTATAAGGAAGTATTCCCACGAATTCCCAGCTGTGGCGGGAGCTCTATAGAGGCCACTTTGAAGGTGGTTAGTCAACAGGAGTTTGCCATTGCTTTACTGGCAGCATGACTGTTGGGCTGAGGTGGATGAGTCTGCAAGGAACTTTTGTAGCAGTTGTCTATGGAGATTCTCAGTCATGGTTCTCCCAAAGGTGGTTTTTTTTCAGGAGGCAATTGGACTTTCTGTTTTTTTCTTTGAAGACATTTCACTTCTCATCCAAGAAGCTTCTTCAGCTCTGACTGGATAGTGTGGAATGGAAGCATTTACACTCCTTGCAGACAGTTGGTCATTTGCATTCTTTTAGTGGGTCGTTAAGGTCACCTGGAGGTTGATTTGTGTCATCAAGGTCACCTGAGTGGTACAAATGGGTGTGGAGCCTCCTTGGACCTGTTGAAAGGACTGTATTGGGGACTGGAGATAGACGATGTCTTATCCCTCCCCCTCTGTTGAGAGAGGGCTGTTCAATTTTGACACAGATGGCCTCTTTAACCCCTCTTTCAAACCAGTTGAGAATGTGTGTTGCCAGCTGATGGATAGAGACTACACAACTTTTTGCTTTGTGATGAGAGCACCAATGGAGTTGTAGCTCCCATAATAGCCAATAATAGGGTCATAATCACCTAGAATCTTGCTATAGAAATTCTTTGGAGAGACGAGTTAACTTCCATTATGGGACATTTCCAATGGATTTAATGTATTCTCTTGTATTTTTTTTTCTTTTTACATTCCTATAAGGAAAAAAATGTTCTTTGCCATTGGTTATGCAGACAAAAAGCAAAAATTCAAGCAGTCACATTGTGCAAGCTTTACTTCTAATGAATGTTTGAATGTGTTATCTTTATCTTTGCTAATTGTTTCATTTGGATTTTAAAACATTGTAAATGGAATCGGGCTCTGTAGTGCATTCAGTTTCTCCATTATATAAGCTCTTTTATCAAATAAAAACCAATTCAGAGCTTCTCAGAAAATGATCATTATTTTGTATATATGTCTACTCCACACTGAATTATAAATCATGCTAGCTATAATTATGACCAGCGTGTTCCATGGAAATGTGTAAGATGGATGTTAAGACCTTGTATAAGGTGCCAAAGACAATTAAGAAATAATTGCGAAGATCAAGAGACATGAATGCAAAGACCCATGCTCCAGTCTGCCAATAGCATTGTCTTGTAGATAACAGCCATAAGAGGGAGCAGTGTTGAATTTATTCAGAGAAGTAGTATTACAGGAATGTGTTAACCCCCAACACTAATAAGCTATACTGACAGGAGCACTATATGAATACACGAGAGCCATTACGGCAGGGATGTCAAACTCAACTTAATTGAGGGCCACATCAGGGCTGTGTTTGACCTCGGGGGACTGGAGTGGCCGTGGCCAGCTCTATGTCGCTTGTTTTGGGGGCACCTGTGGTGGCCCAAGTGCTCTGGCAGAGAAAACAGGATCCTGAGCTCTGTTTTCGGCTGTGATGGCCTCCTGCAACCCTCTGCCAGTGAAAATGAAGCTCAGGGGGGCTGCATGTGGGCCAGTCCTTCACTGTTTCCAGGGCGCCCCATGGGCCAGATCTAAGCACCCTGCGGGTCAGATCCAGCCCCCGGACCTTGTGTTTGACACCCCTGCATTATGGTGTAATAACAGTCACTGGACAAAGATTCAGGAGATCCTGGTTCACTCACCAGGAGATCTTTGGGGTAGATAAATGCTTTCAGACTTGCAAAACCCTGTTATTGTAATCTTGCACTAAAGGTAGTGTTGATATTGGGGTGTATGGGGTGTTCAGGGAGGGGTAGCACCTCTGGTGTAGGGGCATGTCGTGTCCTTTTATGGCAGCTCATTTTAGGGCAGCTTTTAGGGCAGCTCGTTCACCTTTGGTCCCCACCTGTCACTCAGCTCTCACCTGTGGCTCCTAGCAAGCTGTAGCATGCGCAGCGGCCACACCCCGGGCAACAGCTTTGACAGGCTGGCCAAACCAGGTTGAGAGTAGCCATTGGGTCATCGACCTTCGGTGAGATAGGGACTTGTCTATCCCGAGCATGTGAAGACAGATTCCGGCGGACTGAGCAGATGAAATCTACTAGAATAGGACAACGGTCATGAAGGCGGTCTCTGGAAGCAATGTGGTACGCTAAGAGCATGGCAAGACATGAAAGACGCCCTGGTCAACCACTGCACCCAGCCCACCTCCAACTGTCTCGACTCTTGTCCTGCTATTTGGAGCAAGATGGAATCTGGGAAGAGAGAGTGAGGCTGACTATGCGCACCTCTCCCTCACTTTCATCCAATTCACGCGCAAGTCTTGACATCCCTAAATGTCAAGGTCCTCTTCGAATACGATGGACGAATATCAGTGTTGATATTCATGGTTGTTGTTTCTTATCTGTAGTATTACAAATGGCTGATATTAATCTCGTAAGTGTGAAAGTACATCTCCCCTCTCCCACCTTTACAATCCAAGTTACTAGGGGGAGTTTCTTCTGAAAAATTTGCCACCTCTAATTTCTCCTGCGAGCTGTGCTGCCTCTTGTCTGACCATCATCTAGATTCCTCCTCCTCCTCCCCGTCCTCCCCCTACCCTCCTCCTTTCTCAGACCATTATACCTGATTAGTATCTGTCAGCTCTTCAAAGTAGACTAGGACTAAGAAACTGAAGTTATGAATTGTAATGCTACTTTTATTATAGAATTGCAGTAACAGAAATGTGCAAGTCTCCTCTCTGCCTACTTTTATCTACAGAAAAACTAGGGAGAGTCTGAGTCATTTTTCTCAAATTACATTTCTGCCCTGGATTTAGATTTCAGTTTTATAAACAGAATTTGCAGAGGGGGGAAAGGAGAATAATACAAAGAGAACAATAGAATAGAAAAAAAAAGTATGAACGCTGCAAAGAAAAATAAAAGAAGTAAGATTAATTTAACTTGCCTTATATGTGTATGTCTTTTTCTTCGCAAGGTGTTCAAAGTGGTCTGTTCTTGCATGCTTCTTCCTACGGCTGGGAGTGACTGGTCCAAGGTCATCTAGCTGGTTTTGTGCCTCAGGCAGGACTAGAACTCAGGGGCTTCTGGTGTCTCAGCTACTACAGGAAAGTGGCTTTCCTAACCAGTAGATGCCAACAAAGATTAAGAGTTTTCTGTATTTCTTTGCTGCCATCTAGAGATTATCTGCCTTTTTGTGACTCACGTCCTTGCGTATTACTTACGATTAAAACCAATGTATACAGCTGCTGTTCTTCCCCTCCCCTACAATCTGTAGGTCCTCGGAGTGAAATAAAAAGCGCATTTTTTTGCACACACATGCGCGCGCACACACACACACACATATACATACACACATACATAAATACATAAACACACACACAGGACACACACAGGAGGTGGGTTCCTCCCGGTTCGGACTGGTTCGCCCAAACCGGTAGCGACCCGCTGGTGACATCACGGACCTGGTTTGGTTAGTGCCCGTCCGTGGGCGCCACCATAATTTATTTGAATTTTTTTTGAATTTGTTTTTTATTTTATTTTTCTTCTGAGCATGCGCAGAAGCTGAGTTTCCGGCACTGTGCATGCGGTCGCCAGCTTGTTTTCAGGGGTTTTTTTCTGAATTTTTTGGCACTGCACATGCACATGCACGCGCCCATGAGGCATGCCCACGTGGCGCAGGAGGAAGCAAACCGGTAGCGAGGTAAGTTAAAACCCACCCCTGTACACACACACACACACACACACACACACACACACACACACACTTTCATTTTGTGTATGTTTGCTGAACAGATAAGTTTTTCTGATTTACTTCAAACTTTCTGTTTCCTTGACAAAAACAACATGGTTCATTCCTACCTCAGTACAGTCCACCTATTTTCTACATCCCTCTATATTTATTTTACTCCAGCTGTTTGGTCGTCTAGGGAAGCCTTATCAGACTCAAAAGCTTTGTGACATTGTCTCAGATAAAGAATTCCGGCTTTCAATACTTGCCCGCAAGTATTTCCACAATTGGTTCAACTCAGCAAAGTGGCCTCTGGTCTTCATTTCAAATTTATGAGGGCAAAGTCTTTCCACTTTCAATCACTTTTTCCCCCTCTGCTGGGCTGCTAGATTAATTTAAAGCAGGTCAAACTGATAAAATCATAGGTCAAGAGGTCAGAGCAAAAAGAAAAAAGCAAATCAATAGCTTGCAAATTCCAGTGTGGCTTTTCAAATATGTCCTTATGTTGTGTTGGCTTTCTTCCATTCTTTAAGCTAGTAATCAAAAGTATTTTTTTCTTTAGTAAGAAATAATCCAGTAGCATCTGGAAATCCCTTAAGACCTAGTTATGTCACCTGGCCTGGAGGGGTCCCAGGGAACCAGGATCCTGTTTAGATAGCTGCAGTACCGAGGTGGAAAGCGTCACTATCTTTGCCTGGGGTTTGTTTATTTTGTTTTTAATAGTATTTAATTTTTAATACCGATATTTATATTTTTACAATGATTGTTTTATATCTCTCTTGTTTTTTACCTGATTCTTGTTCACTGTCCAAAATCACTTTTGCTGAGATGGATGGCCACAAAAATGTGATTAATAAATACATTAGAATACCTGTTAGACCAAACTGACCACATTGTTGTTGTTGTCCTTATTACGGCTTTGATCTGATTAGCACTATCCTAATTTGCTGCCAAGGTTTATAGTTTTAAGAAAACTTTGAGGGACCATTGAAAGAGAAGTTTTGGATTTATCACTCAGCAGGGAGATACCCGGGGGTGGGTTCCTACCGGTGCGGACCAGTACGTGCGCACTGGTAGCGGCCCGCTGATGACGTAATCCTGTCTGTGCTGGTCTGTGGGTGCTGCCATCTTTTTTTCAGAATTTTCAGTGATTTTTTCTGGTTTAGATGGCTTCTCCTCGTCCTCTGCTTTGAAAAAAAGCCCTCCCTCCCGCCCCTGGGTTAATACCGACCTTTATTTCTTTGTCCGAAGCAAAGCTGAGCAGCTCCTCAGCTGTGTTTCGGGCTGAAACTTCCTTCTGAGAATGCGCGGAAGTATAATCACAGAAGCGAATGCGCGCGCACTGGAAACGTCGCGATGTGCACCGGCAGCAAAGGTAACTGGAACCCACCCCTGGAGATACCTCTTCCATATTCATGATGCATGTTCTTTGCCAAGATTCCCTCATCATAATCCTATTCTTGGTTATAGGAATAGTAGTGGAAGCTGGAAAGGATGGGAGGAGGACTTTTGAATTTTGGCTGCAGTAAGTTCATTAGCGTTGCTGAGTATGCTAAATGAGCTTCATGGTGAAGACAGTCTCCATAATCATTTGGTCTACAGAAGAATATAGGAAGCTGTCTTATACAATGCTTCATAGTTGTTTATTAATGACCTGCAGCAATTTTCTGGGATTGCTAACAAGAGGGTTTTTTTTAAGCCATACTACAAATACATGGGACTGTAAGAGACTTGGGATTTTTGCATTCAACAGATGGCAATCCTAAAGCATCTTCTTACTCCAGCTCTTCAGTTGTCTTTTTGGAACACCTTTCACAGGCAAAATCTGTGCTTGCTTGTTCATTTTAGCCATGATTTATTACATTAACATGAGTTGATTAATTTGTAGCTCAGTGCATTCTGTGAATACAATGAAAACAAAAATGTAAAGTCATCCAAGACTTCCAGACCACGCTTGATAGACAAGTTGATTCAACTTTCATTTGCATAGGGATAATATTGGCTAACCCTGACCTTTAATATGCTCACAGAGTTACATCTTTTCATAATATAAAATAGGCTCCTGATTTTGAAAACACAGCTCCTTTCAAATCTTTGCACAAGTAGGTGAACATTTGAAAAGCTGCTGAGTACCAAGGACTGTTGGCAAGCACGTATTGCTTGCTTATCTCTAACACATTTTCTGTAATTCATGCACAGGCAAATGCCTGCATAAAACCACAAGGAGAATGCTGTCCTTGCCTTTATCTTAATTCTCAGGTTCCTGTTCATCTGGGTTTGATATTATACTCTGGTACATTTTTTTAAAAAGGGTTGACGCTTTACAGTTTCATTTTGAAGCTCTGTAGTGTCCCGGGGAGGACAATGTATATCCCAAAGAGACACCAAGATGCTGTTCTATGATCCACTGAGACCCATCAATTAGTTGCTGCCAATTTACTGCCAAACTGTGATGATGCAGTTTAAAGTTAGAGGTCCATTCCCAAGTTTCCAAAATTGTTCTATGTTTTTTTTTTCTTGATTGTGGTATGCATTTTAATTTTCTTCAGGTTTACCTCGTTTGCTATCAATACCTTACAAAATTCTCATTCGAAGTTCTGATTGAACTGTGAGATGCATTTTTCAGTCCATTATCTAATCTGAGAAAACTTTATCCAGCAAGGTCAGATAAATGTTATGTAAACTATATTTCATCAGATTATAAATCTGATTACGGATTTATATCCTGGCTTTCAATGGGCCCTGAAGAAAAGCATCTTCTTTGCTCAGCTAAAATTCTACATCTCCTTTGCAGTAGAGTCCAACTCAGCTTGAGTTTTTGACTCCTGGCGATTGCTTGAACAAGTCCCTTCAGTTTCCTTGCAAGATTTCAGAAGTGGTTTGCCAACACCTCCTTCTTAGGGCTGAGAGAGAGAGACTGAGCCAAGGTCACCCAGTTGGCTTTATGCCTCAGGCAAGACTAGAACACATGGTCTTCTAGTTTCCAGCCTGATATGCCTTAAACACTGCAAGGGACTGATTCATAATAGCAATCGCACTTAGACTTATATACTGTCTCTCAGTGCTTCACAGTGTCAGGGTTCCAAATAGCATCCAAGATTAAATCAGAGTCCGAGGCAAAGTATTCCTCAAAGTTCAAATTTATTAGCAGAGCCATGTTGGCACATCTGTGAGAAACCCGAATCTAAAGCTACGAGGGTTTCTCCACCCAGTTTAAAGTTCATTCCCTTGTTCCCACACCCACAAGTTCATCACGTTGATCAGTGGTCTCTTGCCAACGTGTCCATTACATCCATCAGCTTCCGGCCAGGTGCTGAACAAAGGATGACCTTGAAAGCCTAAAAGGAATTTGTTATGGCTACATGGCTACATTCTCATGCAACAGCACCTCCCAAATTCCCACAGCAAGACTACATTCTAAAGCATCAAATGTGGCAGGCCAAAGTCTCTAATAAAATACGGCTTCGGCCTGACACACAGCGCTCTCTGAACAGTTTACAATGTCAGCATATTCCTCCCAACAATCTGTGTCCTCATTTTACTCACCTTGGAACAATGGAAGGCTGAGTCAACCTGTAGTCCCATCAAGATCGAACTCCAGGCTGTGGGCAGAGTTTGCCTGCAATACTGCATTCTAACCACTGTGCCCTCAGGGCTCCTAATCAGACTCCTAATCAATAAAGTGATACGACCTTATTACTTCATAGCTTTCTGTAGATGTATTGTGATTCTAAAGGCATTTCTCTTTTGGTCCAGGCTCTTTCACTGGTTCACTTTCTCATCACCTCTTCCTCCTACCGCTCTAATCCTTTTGTCACAATATCCTTTTTTTTTTAACAGAGCCACAATTTAAACTGGCAGGTTCTCTCTCAGTTTCCTGGATAACCAGCTCCTTTCCTCAGACTGTGGGTGGAAGGATATCATTTTATGATCAGGCTCCGAGCAGTTGATAGACAACAAGAGGTGGCTGAGGCATTGAGCTGCAAAAAGAAACATGTTTGTTTACTAAAGTTCACATCAGAAGGTGAGAATGCAGAATAAGAAAGATGTTTTGCTTTTCATTGAATATTGGAATTTGTTTCTCATTAATGTGAGATGAAAATGGTAAAAGCAAAGCAGTTATTTTTTTTTTTAAATGTCTGTCTCAAAAGACTTTTACTCCTTTGGGGTGGGGTGGGGGACAAGAATCTTTTCAAGTCAATTTCTAACTGTAATCCTGAACTACTCCAGTTTCTAAGCCTCAACTACTCCCTGCAGTTTTCTTGACAAGATTTCAGAAGTGGTTTGCATTGTCTTCTTCCTAGAACTGAGAGAAAGGAACTGGCCCAAAGCAATAGCAATAGCAATAGCGCTTAGACTTATATACCGCTTCATAGTGCTTTACAGCCCTCTCTAGGCGGTTTTACAGAGTCAGCATATTGCCCCCAACAATCTGGATCCTCATTTTACCCACCTCGGAAGGATGGAAGGCTGAGTCAACCTTGAGCTTGGTGAGATTTGAACAGCTGAACTAGCCTGCAGTGCTGCATTTAACCACTGCGCCACCAAGGCCCGCCCAATATGAGGCTAGAACTCATGGTCTCCCAGTTTCTAGGATGGCAGCCACTAGACCAAACTGACCTTCTTGTATGTATACACATATGGGATACCATTATCAAATGCATATGCCTTCAAATCTCCCTCCATCTAATCAATTACATCCTGGGGTTACAAGAGAACTTAAACATGGGTCACAAAACACTAATTATTTCACATATAGAGATCTCACAGATGTATGAGACGTCTAGTCCTATTTTTGAAAGCCCCAGAGGAACCCCAAGTTCGCATAGCTAAAATTCAGGGGACTACTGCAGATTTTCAGGACGGTTTCTGTTAGTTTTCCACACGAGGAAGAGGTAAAATGGGTGCATTAAGTCATAGTTAAATTGTATTGAAAAGCAAAGTCTTTTAGGAACAGCTATTTATAGTCCAGCAGATAGAGGCTACGAATTGCTTCCTTTCAGACCTCACCTAGATCAGAGGTGGGTTCCTCCCGGTTTGCCCGAACCGGTAGCAAACCGCTGGTGATGTCACGATGATGTCACGGAACCGGTTCGGTTGGTCCCAGTCTGTGGGCTCTGCCATCTTTTTTTTTCCGGATTTTTTAAAATTTCTTTTTTAATTTTTTCCATTTTTTTTCTTCTTCTGCGCATGCACAGAAGCCAAGTTTCTGACACTGTGCATGCGTCATCATCTTGTTTTTGGCTTTTTTTAAAAAAATTGGATTTTTCCTCACTGCGCATGCGCGCGGGAGGAAGTGAACCGGCAACGAGGTAAGTTAGAACCCACCCCTGCCCTAGATGGATGCTCAGACAAGTAAGCAGAGTGTTAACTCTTAGCAACTACCTGGACTAAAACATAGGAAGAACAATTGCAAGAATTGGCTATGTCTAGTCTAATTAAAAGAAGGACTAAGGGTGACATGTTAGCAGTGTTTTAATATTTAAGGGGCTGCCACAAAGAAGAGGAGGTCAACCTATTCTCCAAAAGCTGAACAAGAAGCAATGTTTGGGAAACTAATCAAGGAGAGAACCAACCTAGAACTAAGGAGAAAATTCCCAAGAGTTAGAACAATTAATCAGTGAAATGATTTATCTTCAGAGGTTGAAGGTGTTCAACAGAGTTTTTAAAGAAGAGATTGGGCAATCATTTGTCTGAAATGATATAGGGTTTCCTGCTTGACAGAGGGTTGGACTAGAAGACCAACTCAGAACCTGTAGCTTTCTTAGCAGGTCTTTCAGAAATAGATTTAATTGCCATCTTCCTGGCCTAGGAAAGAGTGAGTGGCCCAAAGTCACTCAGCTGGCTTCACGCCTAAGGTAAAACTAGAACTCACAGTCTCCTGGTTTCCAGCCTGATGCCCTAACTATCACACCAGACTGGCTCATAGTTAAAGTGATGCCATCTTCTTTCTGTAAATGTGCTTCATAGCTCTCTGTAGAAGTATTATGATTCTAAATCCATTTCTCTTTTTGGTCCAGACTTTTTCACTGGTTCAATTTCTCATCACCTCTTCCTCCCACTACTCTATTCCTTTTGCCTCCTCTTTTTATTTAAAACCAGAGCCACAATTTAAACTGGCAGGTTCTATCTCACTTTCCTGGCTGGGCTGCTCCTTTCCCTAGACTGTGGGTGGAAGGATATCACTTTACGATCAGGCTCGCAACAGCTGATAGACAACAAGGGGTGGCTGAAAGGTGGAACTGCGAAGAGAAGCAGGCTTGTTTACTAGAGTTCACATCAGAAAGGGGAGAACGCAGAACAAGCAAAGAAGTTTTGCTTTTCTCTGAATATTGGGATCATGTTTTGCATCAGCGCGAGGCGTAAACTGTAAAAGCAGAGCAGTTTATTTATTTATTTATTTTTGTCTGTCTCAGCACCTCTGCTCCTAACTTTGAGATACAGCATCGATTAGGTGCACTCCAGCCATTTTCGACTCCTAGCAACCTCTTGCCATTATCCATCGATTTCAAAGCATGGCACATAGAAACGAGTAAGATCTGTTTTGTCTATTAAATTCCAGAGTGTTGAGAATCAACTGATGCATTTAGGTTATAGGAGGATATTCCTATTATATACAGGTATTACTTCCTAACAGTAATAGCTTTTCAATGGGGGATCTAGTTACCCAGAAGTATAGTGAGCTTCCTTCATTGAAGGTATGCCTTCTGAGGCGGTCAGCCAACTGTATGGAATGTTTTCATTTAGCAACTTATGCTGAGCATCTGATAGCTTAAGTAACCACTTTCAACTCAGGGAGTTGATTCTAAATTTATTCCTAAGCCTGCCTGTGGAAGCTTCTGAATGTAGCAAACAGATGTCTTGGGAATAAAGAAATCTTTGCAGTTCTCCTTTTATTGGTTTAAATAAATTTTTTAAAAAAGAATTCTGATTCTGACAGCTCAAACTTGGGTATCCCTACGCACATCAGTCAATAAGCTTCTGGTATCACATACCCTAGCATAATGCATTTGTTTCTGTATTTAGGTTAATTTATTAATCTAGCATTAAATTGTCCCTGGTACAGAAAAAAAAATCGTGACCTCAAGAAATTGCCATGAGGGTAAGGTAGGGAGGACACTGTTCTGTTGTGGTAGGTTATTGCTCTTGCTGAACTAATTATCCCCAGTGGGACAGTAAGGCGGCTCACTGGATCTTACTGTTAGCTTTCCTTTTGACAAGTTGATCCTTATGGATCATTAGCTTACACCTCACTCACTGGCAGTGCCATATATCTATTTTTGCTTTTATTTTTGAATACAGAAAGGAGCAACAGTGAACACAGACTAGATGCAATAATGGTTCTCCATAGGAGATTGCTATTTTATTTGCAAAGGTATTATAAGATTCATAAGTCAATTATGAATGCCCTGGATTCCTCTTGTTCATCTTGTATAACATTGAATTATCCTATAACCTGATCAGGTTAAAGCAGATATCTGGAAAAAAGAAGGTGTTTTAATAATAAATCATCAACATTTAAAGGCCGTGAAGTATTTATTATAGCAATAGCACTTAGACTTCTATAGCCTTCCATACTGCTTTACATAATTATCTGAGTGGTTTACAAACTTCAGCCTATTGCCCCCCAACAATCTGGGTCCTCATTTTACTGAGGTCAGAAGGATGGAAGTCTGAGACCACTTTGAGCCATTCAGGATCAAACTCCTGGCATGGGAATGCAGTGTTAGCCTGCAATACTGCATTCTAAACACTGTGCCATTGTGGCTCCTTTATTATACCCACATTTCTCTCTAAGGCAGTGTTTCCCAACCTTGGCAAGTTGAAGATGTCTGGACTTCAACTCCCAGAATTCCCCAGCCAGCGAATGCTGGCTGGGGAATTCTGGGAGTTGAAGTCCAGACATCTTCAACTTGCCAAGGTTGGGAAACACTGCTCTAAGGTGTATTTCTTAGACAAGAATGTGCACATATATATGTGTATGTATAATATAGTGGAAGGAAAGAGAAGAGGTTGAGCAGCAGCAAGGAAGATAAATTCAGTGATACTGGTGCACCAGTGGTGGGTTCCTACTGGTGCGGCCCACTCTATCGCACCGGTAGCAACTGGCTGGTGACGTCATGGTCAGTTACAGGTCCCTGGGCGCTGCCATCTTTTTTTTGATTTTTTTTTTGAATTTTATTTTATTTTCTTCTGAGCATGTGCAGAAGCCGAGCTTCCGGCCCTGTGCATGTGGTCGCTATCTTGTTTTTGGCTTTTTTAATTTATTTTTATTTTTTTGAATTTATTTTATTTTATTTTTTAATTTTCTTCTGAGCATGTGCAGAAGCCGAGCTTCCAGCCCTGTGCATGCAGTCACCATCTTGAGGAATGCAGCCAGCAGAGAGGTAAGTTAGAACCCACTCTGCTTGGGTCCCCTCAACTTTTCAGCCCCAGAAAATGCCTTTCTCTAATTTACAGCTAGGCACTATTTCCCTTGCAAACAGGCAAATATAAATGCAGATATTTGGTTTTCCTGAAAGCAAAAGGAAGCGAGGGGGGAGGGGGGAAGAAGGGAGCCCTTTTAAACAAAGGAGTTTGCCTGCAATCAGATTCTGTGTGTGTGAGAGGGGGGGGGGAGGAAGGAAGGAAGGAAGGAAGGAAGGAAGGAAGGAAGGTAAAATAAGGAGGGAGGAAGGAAGGAGTAAGGATGTGAAGGGGGTTCAACTTCTGTGGAAAATGGTTCCAAATGGCTCTTTGAATGTTTAAGGTGATTGCAGGGCTCTCCAACCTTAGCAACTTTAAGACTTGTGGACTTTAACTCCTAGAATTCCTCAGCCAACTTTGCTGGCTGAGGAATTCTGGGAGTTGAAGTCCACAAATCTTAAAGTTGCCAAGGTTGGAGACTCCTGGATTAGGGGACTGGACTGGAGGCTAAAACATACCAACCCAAATCCTCTTGTGGTCAAAACATAATTTTTTAACTAAACAATCAAGGATTTGAACGCATGTTGCAGAATTATCAGGACAAAGCAGGGGCTTTCCTTTGCAGTGTCAGAAAATGTTAACAGTCTGCATTTTGGTTATCCAAAAGAAACAAAGCAGAAAATGTTGGTGGGGGAAAGGTTCTTCTGCAAAAATCTCTTTTGAATTCTATGTCCATTTTCCCCACTCCCCCCCACAGTGGGGCTTACATGGATGAAATCACTAGTGGAATGTCTGATGGCAGAACTCATTAGAATGGAGAGGTCTTTATTTAATACCAGACATACAAGTAAGAGATAGTAATATGAATTCAGATATTTTTATGGTTTCATTCTCTAGAATAAGAGATATAGTTGACTGCAAAGCATGCAGCTATTGGAGCAGCATTTTGGGCCAAATGCAATTTTTTTGCATTTGGGGTGAACCATTGCAGCAAATTGTACATTTTAAATTCCTGCACTATGCCTAAGTTAATTTAATATAAATGTCCTTGAAATAGATTTAATTGTTATCCAGTGTTTTGCAACCTTGGCAATTTTAAGATGTATGGACTTCAACTCCCAGAATTTCCCAGCCAGCATGCTGGCTGGAGAATTTTAGGAGCCAAATGCCATAAAAGTATGAAGCTTGAAAACACTGTTAGTCTATGTAAAAAGGATGTTGAGACTCTGGAAAGAGTGCAGAGAAGAGCAACAAAGATGATTAGGGGACTAGACTCACGCGTGAAAGAGATGAGAGAGAGAGGAAAGAGGAGAAAAAGAGAAAGAAATGAGAAAATGATGGAGGGAGAGAATGAGAGACAGGAAAGAGAGAAACATGAGAGAGAGAAAGGGAGAAAGAGATGAGAGAGGGAGAGAGATGAGAAAGAAAGGGGGAGAAAGAAAAAGAGATGAAAGAGATGAGTGACAGGAGATGAGAGAGAGAGAGAAGAGAGAGAGAGAGAGAGAGGAAGAAAGAAAGAAAGAGAAAGACAGAGAGAGAGATACCTGTTTAAAAGAAAATAGAAAAATGGCTCTTTGAGTGTTTAAGGCTGCAGACCCCTGGGTTAGGCAAGCACCATGGTTGTTAAGTGAATCTTGTGGTCATTAAGCAAACACTGATTGTTAAATGAGTCCATTTTCCCCTATGGGCATTTTTAACCGGAAACCAGAAGAAATTGTTGGGAACTGGCAAAAAACATAGAAAACCTCAGTCACATGACTGTGGGATGTTGTAACTGGTCATAAATGTGTCTGTGTGCGCGTGTGTGTACATGTGTGCATGCATAAGGCTGTCAAAACTCAAAAAACAGGTCAAGTAGCTCTGAGGAGGTCAGTCATAAATTTGAACACTTGCTAAGCAATTGCTAAGCCATTAAGCGAGGACCACTTGTATTTGGTTTGCCTTAAGGGTTCAGAGCTGTATGGAATCTGGTTTCTTTTAATCCTTTGGGGGATTGTAAAAGGTCCGGATGCAGGAATCCTCGTAGGGGGAACTAGGATCGTGACCACTTAGCCACACCTGCCCAGTCACATGACCATGAAGCCATGCCCGGCCAGTCACATGACCATGAAGCCACGCCCACCATCACATGACCATCAAGCCACACCCACCCAGTCATATGACCATCAAGCCACACCCACAAAATTAAGCAGCACCCACAAAATTAAGCCACACCCACAGAGTGGTAGTAAAAAATTTAGGAACCTGCCCCTGTGGTGCACCACTGGAAGATCCGAAGAACCAATACAGAGATTGTCATGGAGAAAATCTATAAATGTATTTGTTGAGAGTTGCAGACATATGATCAATCAATAATATGCACATAACATACCATGTTACATTATCTATCATCTATCATCCATCCATCTTCATCTTTGTTAGAACAATTGCTACATACATATAATTGCTATTTAGATACAACAAACAAATATAAACTGAATTTCAGTGAACTCAAGTCAGATCCTTACAATAAAAACCCACCCTCGCAAGTTCTGTTTTTGCTGGCAGAGGGTTGCAGGAGGCCATCACAGCTGGAGCTTGGGAGCCCGTTTCCACTGGCAGAGCGCTCGGGCCACCCCCGACATGAGTGATGTCGAGTTGGCCATGCCCACCCTGGCCATGCCCACTCCGCCCCCCCCCCCCAGGTCAAACACAATCCTAATGCAGCCCTCAATGAAATTGAGTTTGACACCCCTGGACTAGAGCATTCAGTAACATTTTCTTATATGCAATATTTTAGTAATACATTTATTAAATATAATTTCTCTCTCTTTTGAACTACTACTTTTTGAATGCAACAAGGATTTTTCTGTCTGTGTAAATAGAGACCTCGTGTGACTAAACACAAGACAAAACTGATGGCAGTCAAAATGTATGAACCAGCCAAGAGTTGTTTCAAAGTTGCAAATTGATGAATTGATCTCAATGTGGGATTTGATGAATCAATTCAAAAGACTAAAAAGATTACATATGCAATTGTATTTTTTTAAAAACGGATTCGATGTTTCTTTAATATTCAAAGTGATTAAGTGATTTGAATGTTTGATTTGATAAATTTTGTCCATGTACAAAAATGTTTTTAAACTAGTTCAGAAGCATCTGATTAGATTTGAACTACAGCTTTAACCTTACTGTCTAATTTCTTTTAATATATTACAATCTGTGCCATGCAGCCTATTTTGGCAAATTTTACAAATTTATTCTTAAGGAAAAACTTCATGGAATCTTTTAAGTTACTACACAATTATATTTTAGGAGTACCTAAACTGTACATGTATAACCCCAGATATAAAGATAGAGATGATGATATATAGCGATAGATAAGACAGACAGACAAACAGATGATAGATAGATAGATAGATAGATAGATAGATAGATAGATAGATAGATAGATAGATAGATAGATAGATAGATAGATAGATAGATAGATAGATAGATAGATGATACAGTAGATAGATAGATAGATAGATAGATAGATAGATAGATAGATAGATAGATAGATAGATAGATAGATAGATAGATAGATAGATAGATAGATAGATAGATACAGTAGACAGATAAATAGATAGATAGATAGATAGATAGATAGATAGATAGATAGATAGATAGATAGATAGATAGATAGATAGATAGATAGATAGATAGATAGATGATAGATAGATAGATAGATAGATAGATGATAGATAGATAGATAGATAGATAGATAGATAGATAGATAGATAGATAGATAGATAGATAGATAGATAGATAGATAGATAGATAGATAGATGCAGTAGATAGATAGATAGATAGACAGACAGACAGACAGACAGACAGACAGACAGACAGACATCGAAAACTTATGGAGGGGATCTGGGAGTGTATAATTCATCCATAGGAGATGACCAGGCTGAGCCCGAGGGAGGGGTCAAACACATCATCAGTCATGAGTCCCTTCATACCCACAAGAGAACTAAGTTCAGCCCAGCTTGAATTCCTTCTACTCTTTTTTAAAAAATAATTTTAATTAAGTAATTTTTAAAAATAACATATAATACAAAAAAACCCCCTCTTATCTACCACTAATTTCCTTTGGGTGTTAGTAGTTCAGATTCTCGTAGAGCTTGCAATGAATGTTTATACCCATTTGAACTGCCTGAATCTCCTGATTACCCTTGCACTTGACGTCATCTGGACTCAATACTCTTAGTGTACCGAACATGAAATTGGAGGGAAATTATATGTTTCTGGTCAGATTGTTTTGCCTTATTTGTTTAATATGTTCTTCATTTATTCAATTACTTTTGTACGATTTTGTTTGGCGTCTCGTTGAATATCAGTGGGAAATTGTGCCTCCCTGGTTCAGCCATTTACAAGTGAATTCCTCATTTCTGGTTACCCCTTGTGTCCTCCAGAAGGGGATCAGATGTTCTCCATTCCTGAAATCCTGCAAGCCAGCCACATTCTCTTTGAAACTTATTTCTGAACCAACATAGATAGAACTCGCAGTCTTGCAGTGATTTATGGGGGGGTCTGACTGAGTTAGCACAAGTTGTCCAGGATAAGTCAAGCAAAAAAGTAATAATCATAAAACTTCATTAGGTTCTCCTGGAATGGAAGTGGTGGCTTCTTTGCTCTGGGAAACTGAAGGACTAATCACACATTCGGCTGTCCCTGCAGGCTTTCCTGGTGTGAGCCTGTCTGTCCTTATCAGAATTTCTGCAGCTGGCTCAGTCACTTGGAGAATTCTCCCACCTCCATCAATTATTTGTTATATGACACCCTGATGCTGTATGTAGAAAATAAAACTCTGGCAAAATCTGTGCTCCAATTTCCCAATGGCTTACCTTCCCTGTAAAAAAAAGAACTTTCAGTGCCGCTACCTCATTCCGTAGAGTTTGTTATAGTGTGTTTTTGAGCTGATTTTATGTCTGTGAGATAGTATGGGGTACTGTTGATAGTACAATTTTAATCTCACATATTTTCCCATCCCTTCTGGCTGCTCTTCTTTTCTGATTATGAGATGTCCCATAATATTTTCGCTTGGTATTGATTTGAAGCCTAGAGCAGGGGTAGGCAAAGTTGGCTCTTCTATGACTTGTGGACTTCAACTCCCAGAATTCCTAAGCTAGCATGATTGGTTCAGAAATTCTGGGAGTTGAAGTCCACGAGTCATAGAAGAGCCAACTTTGCCTACCCCTGGCCTAGAGGATCAGGGAGGAGGCTGAATGGTGGAATGATAGACATCCGGACAACTCATATTTGAGTTATATGTTCATCTAATTTATTTTATTTATTTATTTATTTTTATTTATTTATTTTATTTATTTATTTTGTGAAGCATGTATTAGGTAACAGCTAGAGGTATAAACATGGTTATTAATACATGAAATGCTTATGAATAAAGGGAGACATTAGGACAGGGACGTTAGGCACATTGGTGCACTTATGCACACCCCTTAAAGACCTCTTAGGAATGGGGTGAGGTCAACAGTAGATAGTCTAAGTTTAAAGTTTTTGGGGCTTAGGGAAGAAACCACAGTCTCAGGTAGTGTATTACAGGCATTGACCACTCTGTTGATGAAGTCGTATTTCCTGCAATTGAGTTTGGTGCTGTTTAAGTTTAAGCTTAAGTTTGTATCTATTATGTGCTCATGTATTGTGGTTGAAGCTGAAGTAGTCATTGACAGTTAAGACATTGTAGTATATAATTTTATGTACTACGCTTAGGTCAGATCGAAGGCAGCGTAGTTCTAAGTTGTCTAAACCCAAAATTTCAAGTCTGGTGGCATAAGGTATTCTATTGCGAGTAGAGGAGTGGAGGACTCTTCTCATGAAATATCTCTGGACTCTCTCAATTGTATTAATGTCCTATATGTAGTGCGGGTTCCAGGCAGATGAGCTGTATTCAAGAATTGGTCTAGCAAATGTTTTGTATGCTCTAGTTAGAAGTTCAATGTTACCAGAAAAGAAGCTACGCAAGATAGAGCCGAGGTGGCGCAGCGGTTAGAGGCAGGTACTGCAGGCCACTTTAGCTGACTGTGATCCCCAGGTCAGCAGTTCAAATCTCACCGGCTCAAGGTTGACTCAGCCTTCCATCCTTCCCAGGTAGGTAAAATGAGGACCCAGATTGTTGGGGGCAATATAAATATACATTGCTTACTGGTGTAAACTGCTTAGAGAGTGCTTGCACTGTGAGGCAGTATATAAATCTCAAATAAATAAATAAATAAATAAATAAATAAATAAACAAACAAACAAACAAACAAACAAACAAACAAACAAACAAACAAACAAATAAATAAATAAATAAATAAATAAATAAATAAATAAATAAATAAACAATAAATAAATAAATTAGGTTAACAACTCTTAATGCTTTTTTTGCAATGTTGTTACAGCGGGCTCTGACACTTAGATCATTAGAGATGAATACTCCAAGGTCTTTGACAGAGTGAGGGTCGTCTACAAGGTCGTGTCCATCCAGCTTGTATTTTATGTTCTGATTTTTTTTTCTGATTCTGATATGAACATATCTAATATGTTCTAATATCTAATATGAACATCTCCGCTTTAGAAAACATTCTATCCTACTACTAGGCTTTCGGCCTCATAAACCTAAATCCTTTGAAGAAAAGTTTTGGAATCCTCCATAGCATTTTTTTCCAACTTTATGCGACTATTCACAAAATATAAGAGATTTAGTGCCCATGGAGGATACAGGAGGCCCAACTTCTTCCAATTTAGTCACGAAGCCCAACGCATGATTTTTTCATCACATTTCCATTCCTTTTGCTATTTAATTGTTATAGAATAGAGAAGATGGACTCTCTGTATCATTCTCAAGATCCCTGGAGGAGGGAAGGAAATAGGATTTAAGCATTATGCAAAAAAAAAAAAAAATCATTACTCCACAATGCTTCTTGAGGGATTACTTTCTGTTGATAATTTTCTTTGGCAAAGATGGAATGAGCCTAACATCCAATTCAGATTTAGGATCGTGGTTGGTAATTTGTCCTTTAGAAGCTCAGACAATGAAACAGTTCAGAATGAAATACGATTCAAGCTGCTGTATCAGTTTGCAAAAATAATTTAAAAATTAAAAATTAAAACCCTCCTCCCTCTATCTTTCTCTGCCATTTTAATTGCAGGGAAGTTTTCAACTGAAAGGGGTAATTTAAACAATAAGCAGCTTAAACATAAATACCACTTTTGTTTTTGAAACACCTTAATTATTTCCATAAACAATTAAAGGCAGCTAGTCATTTATCAGGTATTAAGGCAGAATGCATTTGCACATCAAAGTGTGACAAAAGACAAACAATGACAAACATCAATCATTATATTTAATCATTCAACTGCTGTTCCATTAAGCTAGCTCTAAGTACAAAGTAGAACAATCGAGCTCCTAATGACTCAGTCTTTAATATTCTAACCCTGTTTCTTAAACCGTAATGCCAGATTAGCTAACGGGGGGGGGGGGGGGAAGTCTCCTCTGAGTTCATTTTGATTTATGCTTTCTTGGCAATAACATAAAACTGATTTGTAACTGTCTTATTTGGGGATTCTTTTGGCTTCCCAATCTAAGCTTTATCTTCCAACCCCTAGTCCCAGAACTACATATGGACTTTATAATTATTTGTTGGGATATAAAATGGAGGAGGAGGTAGTCAAAGAAAATATAATCTTGGCCAAAAATTTTGGTTATAGCATAGAATTGGATAAATGGAAGAAATTATGGAACAAAAATTACAAGCTGACAATGTCTGCAGCCTACAAGGAAAACATGTACAAAATGTTTTACAGGTAGCACTTTCCACCGGCAAGGTTGGCTAAAATGTTCCCCAATACCTCATCACCCTGTTGGAAGTGTAACCAACACCAGGGAACATATTACCACATGTGGTGGATGTGCCCCAGAGCAAAACAGTATTGGAGTAAAATCAGAACACAATTAGAAGAGATAACCAAACAACATATAGAGATGAAGCCTGAAATATTTTTATTAGGAATACTCCCCAAATATGAGAAAAGAATACAATATTTAATTATACATATTACAACAGCGGCAAGGATAATATATGCACAGAATTGGAAAAATAATAATATACCGATGGAAGAAAATTTGATTAGGAAGGTTTTGGAGTGTGTAGAGATGGACAAACTTACAAAAGAAATACAAGATAAAGAGGAAACAGAATATTATAAAGTATGGGAGAAATAGTATGAATCAGAGGTGGGTTCCTGCCGGTGCGGTTAATAGCTGTTGTTCGGCGCAGAGCCGAAGACGCTGCTGCCGTTCGCGGCGCGGGAGCTTTCCCCGGGCGCTTTCCCCGCCCGCATGGACACCGCCAATTGCGTTCTTTTGCCCTCTGCGCATGCGCAAAGCGTTCTGCATGCGCAGAGGGCAAAAGAATGCAATTGGCGGCGTCCATGCAGGTGGGGAAAGCGCCCGCGCCACAAACGGCAGCAGCGTCTTCGGCTCTGTGCCGAACAACAGCTATTAACCGCACCGGCAAAAACAGGCAGGAACCCACCTCTGGTATGAATGGCTAGAGAAGAGGGATAAAGGGTAAGGAAAGTGTACAGAAGGAAGATTTAGGAGTTGAAAGGTAGCAATAAATAAATGAAAAAGGAACGGATATAGAATGTATAACTGAAATTGAGTACATTGTTGTCTCTATGTATATAAATTAATATTAGAATTATATGTATAAATGGCAAATTGAATGTAAGAGAAAAAATGGATGTGTAAGAAATGTATACTGATGCAAAAATGTTGAAAAGATTTGTTTTTTGTTTTTTAAACACTTTAATAGAAATTATTTTTTTAAAGTCCATTTTCCTTAGCTCCAAAGCAGCTTACACCATCTTTCTGTGTTAAACCTGAGCCCAAATAGCTTAAAGTACATGTACAAAAATAATGCTGTATAACAGGGGTCACCAACCTTTCAGACCTCAGGGACCACTAAATTCATAATTTTAAATCCCACAGACCACTAATATGATCTGCCTAATGACCGGGTGGGCGTGGCTAAATAGTCATGTGACTGGGTGGGTGTGGCCAACTCAATGTCACTCATGTTGAGGGGCACCTCACCGGCATCTACTTGCCCTTCCCCTCCCAACCACTCCTTGCCTGCCCGCGAGGGCTCCTTAGGGCCCCAACAGAAAACAGTTGTTGGAGCTAAGCAGCCACCACGAGAAAGAGTTGGCAAAACAGCTCAGTTCAAATTGGATCTGACCGAGAAGGAGGCTCAGCAGAAGCACCTCACTGAGGACTATGAGCATAGGCTTTTCAAGCAGAGGGAAGACCCGCGGGAGTGCAAGGCCAGGTAGTGGCACCTGGAGGCTCATTGGGCTGAGATGGTCAGCCAGTTCCAGGCCATGATACAGTCCCACAGGAACAAGGCCCTTCGGCTCTTCGCCACCAGCAGTGCTTCCCTTCAGCCTTCAGCCTTCGCCCAAAGCCCCGCACCAGGCAGCTAAAGCAGACCCCGAGTTGGAATTTCTGCTCCCCTCTGCTCCACACAAAAAGTCCCTGAATGGGGATATAAATTAGTGCAATAAAAAAAAAGCAAATACTTTTTCTGTGGACCACCAAAATTTTATCACGGACCACCAGTGGTCCACGGACCACCAATTGGTGACCGCTGCTCTATAAGGCATACCAGGTGTGAAGAATTGGAACCATACATTAAATTCCAATACAGTACTGGAAAAATTGTCAAATACCACCTGAAAATATATTGATCGACAAAATTTACAGATGTGCAGAAATGGACAAACTAATGATGGATCTTAAAGGACAAAGTAATTCGGACTATTACGAGATATGGACCAATTGGTATAACTGGACAAAAAGGAGAAGAGAAAATGAAGAACAAAAAAGGAAAAATAAAAAATAGTGAGACGTGAGAAAAATGAGGAAGATATGTAAATATAAAAAGGATTGTATATTATTTGATATTATTAATGTATTATAATGGATGTGGACGTATGTCAAAATATTGTGATGTTTGAAAATTAAAAATTAAAAAAAAATTCCAATTAAGCTGATTTATTACTTATGCCTATACACAAGGATCTAATCAACCATTGTTCAGCATTAATAGAATTGAAAGGCGGGGGTGTGTGGACTTGTGGGAACTTAATGATTCCAGGCTAATTCCTGTCTTGACTCCACCTCCCAGGCTCTGCCTCTTCTTCTCCTACAGGTGAGCATCATAGCAATATATACATACTGTAGATTAGACAGATTAAATGATATGCATTTTATCATGGAGGGCATGTAGTAACACTTCACAGATTTCTAATGTTGTATATTATAATAGCATATATACGTGTGTATAAAAAGGGAGCTAAAGTTCCTCTTTTGCAAAAAAAATATGGATTGTTTAAATTATTGTTTTCCCTCTTGATATCAAAGTCAACTTTGAGAAACATCAACTCTTAGTGAGGGAAAGAAGGGAAGGAAAAGAGTGCTGAAATGCGGGTGATTGACATTCTCTATAAAAACAAAACTTGACGGTGTCAGGCTTTTGAGGCTGAAGACAGAGCTGTGAGAATCCCTCAGAGAGCTCAGGGAAAATATATGATCTGCTCTGTTTTTCAGTCAAATCTGATGACAAACAGCCTTTTCTGGGCTATCTTGCACTGTTAGATACTTCCCAGTAATTGCATCATGGAGTCATAAATGAATATCAACCAACTTAATTCTGGCTTCAGGTGGGTCGTTTGCTGTGTGTTCAGCATCCCAGTATATTCAGAAAAATGAAAACCTGTGCCATCTCTCTGTTATTTACATTATAGTACATGACAAGGTATTCTCTAAAGGAAAGCTTTTTGATAAAAGTCGGATGGCTGTAAAGAGAAATAGCAGACCTGTTGGTGGATGTGACCTACATCCCCACATGGGAGAAATGTGTGGGAAATATGCTGGACTATCGATTAAAATCCTTTAAAAAAAAACATCTACATGAGGCTGCTGGGTGAATCATCCATCACCATGGGGTGAGGTATCATTAGTGTGCTGATGATACCCAATTATATATTTCCACCCCTGGCAATTTAAGTGATGCTATGTGCGAGTGTCCCCCTCCAGTCAGGTTTATTGATTCATATGTCTTGGTAGCGTAAAGTAGTGTTCTGAATAGATTTATGTTTAATTTTCTTTTTATATCTCCCTGACCAAGGGTAACGCCCTCTGTTTCCCTTCTCTCTCCCCCTTAGAGGCTTGATTTTTACTGTTACACTATCTCTATGCTCAGCAGAATTGCTTAAGATATGCTTTATGTGAGAAATGGAAAGACTTTGAGACGTTTCTTGAACAAACAAGAAAACAGTTTATTTAAATACAAACTTCTCAGTAAATGTCAAGTAAATTTCGTTCAGCCACAACCAGCTATTCAATTCTTTTCACCTTTTCTTCCCCTCAGAGACTTTACTAGCTTTCCTGACTAAAATCTAAGAAAACCCAGTTCATCTTTGGATTAAGGCCTATAGATTAGAGCACATTTCACCATTTATCTCTATCTACAAATAACACAATATATCAATCACTAAGGTTTCCTGACCCTGGTACCTGCTTCCCACAGAACTGCCTAGAGCCTATTTTCTCTCCTGTTAACTTCCCTCTTGGACAGTTAAACTCAGGCAGAGATTCCTTATAAACCTTCCCTCTTGGAAGTTACCACAAACAGAGCTCTCCTCAGCTCTTCCACCTAGGCCTTTTATAGTTCCTGGCCCTGCTATCTATCATCCGATTGGCTGGCTCCTTATGATGTAATCTATCCCCCCTCCCTTATGAAGAACTGGGGTAAACACCTCCCCCTTTCTACTTACCATACATTTAAAAGCTGTTTGGCTCCATACTTATGTATACAATTCCTTTTAACCACACTTTAACTTTATACAACAACTTAACTCTTTTACATTCAGTACCTGTATGTGGGCACCACACTATGAATATCTTATCCTGGTATCTGGAAACTGTGAGGATATGGATGGGGAAAAATAGGATACAGCTGAATGCTGGCAAGACTGAGTGGCTTTGGATTGGAGGAGTCCAGAGTTACACAACCACAAATAGATGCCCTTGTGCAATGGGGAAGTCCTCCTAGGAGCAGGTGGCAGTCATGACTAGGAAGGCTTTTGCGCAGTTTTGTTTTGTGCTCCAGTTTTGGATGTTTCTGGATCAGCAGGCCCTGCTTATAGTCACTTATGCTCTGATCACCTACAGATTGGACTCCTGCAAAGCACTCTACAAAAGGGCCATGCTTGAAGAATACCCCGAAGCTTCAATTGGTACAGAATGCGGCAACGGGTACAAGTTGTACACGCTCCAAGAACAGCACATGCAACACTTGTACTGTGCAACTGGGAATCCTGCTTAAAAGGCTCCATTGTTGAGGTAGCCATTTTTACTCTCCTCTTTATGGATTGTATCTTTCACTCTTACGGTATTTATTCATATGGATTTTTATAGTTTACATTGTTGTTTTTGTTGTGTCTGATCTGATTGTTGTGAGCTGCCCAGAGTCACTTTTGGTGAGAAGAGTGGATATATAAATTTGATTAATTTAGTAAATACAGTAAATAAATAATACTCTTACAGCTTCTTCAGATGCTTTTCCTTAAGGACAGCCTCAGTCACTTTCTGATGGCCAAAGTTGCCAACCAAACTAACAATGATGCTTGAGGTCATCGCCAAAGTGGACAGAACCTTACATTAGGGAAGGCATCAGAATCCAAAAGATTCTGAGAACTTCTGAGAACTTCAGCTCCATCTACTCAGGGTGGTGCTTTGACAAAAGAGACTAAAGGCAAAACCGGCTGCATCCACAGATTCTGACCAACTTCAAAAGCCAAAGGGATAGAAGGTCCTTAGACAGGTCAAGTTTTTATTCCTCTCCAAGGTCTTCTTTAAAAGACTATATTAGGAAGTAGGAAGAGGAAGTGACAAGAGTAGTTATGAATTGCCTGCTCTATCCTTCATCTAGGGCGGGTGTTAGCAACCTGCGGCTCCGGAGCCGCATGCGGCTCTTTGGGCCCTCTGCTGTGGCTCCCTGTTGGGTGATCCCACCACTGGCTGGCCCTCACCCTCCCAGTCATTCCTCACCTGGCCTGAGAAGGTAAGGGCGATGGGATGGAGAAGCAGCCAGGGCAGAGACAGAGAGATACAGAGAGAGGGGGAGAGAGAGAGAGAGAGAGAGAGAGAGAGAGAGATAGATTGTGGTTCCCGGTGTTTTTTAACAACCGGTCCTCTGCCCTAATGACCAGCTGGATAGGCGTGGCTAGGGGGTCATGTGACTGGTGGAAGTGAGTGATGTTGAGTTGGCCACACCCACCCAGGTGTTGTGGCTCCCGGTGTTTTCTTTTCAGTGGGAAACGGGTCCAAATGGCTCGTTGAGTGTTTAAGGTTGCAGACCCCTGATCTAGGGATTTATTGATTGATTTATTTTAGTTTCAGTGATTCTTTTGCAAGCATGTATACATTGGACACCCACCGTTGAAAGCAAAGACAAAAACCCAAGAGGAAATTTGATGACAAGGGCATTCATTATTTAAATAACTCTGACTGTAATGATTTCCCCTGCAGTATTTTACACTTGGTGTATCGTGCTTCTACACTGTATATTTTTCTCTCTTTCTCCCCCGGAAAGTGCTATTCAACAGTGCCATCAAAGATTGGCACTTTGAGTTAGATGTCTAAGGAGCAGAAAGCAAACAAAGGCAGGTTTGAACAGTTTCTCCCGAAGTATAGTTCCCCGAGCCGTGCATCTGTCTTTCTCAAAAAAGTACAGGTTTCTTTCCTAGAGGCATCCCTATGATCTATCCCATTTTCATAAAAATTATCTTCTCTGCAGACGCTTACACAGAAAACTCAAATCCCATTTTTTTTTAAAAAAGACCTCTCATTTTTTTAAAAAGAAAAGAAGAAAACATCCCCCCTTGTTTGTACATACAAACCATCTCATATTTAAGTAAGCTTCATTAGAGGAGTAAAAATACCTCAGCTCAGCTTCTGGTAACTACACAAACACAACTGTGCATTTTTTAAAAAAAATTGTCAATAGTATGGAAAGTGTTTGTCATTGCCTTCTTCTGGGAACCACTCTGCCAATTTCATTCTGTCCTGCCAAGACATAAATGTGGTTGTAAGCTTCTCCCGTAAAACAAAACAAAACTTGAAATAAGCACCTAGCGCAGAAAACATGATAGTTCTAAATTTGTATTTAGGAATAACAAATTGCCTCTGGTGCTATTCAGAAGAGCAATTTACAGCCATGTGTTTATTTTCTCATGTTAATTAATGCTCAAGCATATGATACTTTCACTTTCCACAAGGAGGTTCCATTTCAGACGTGTTTGGTGTTTGTGTTATTATTTTCAAATTGCAGACTTGGTCCTTCTGTGATTTCTTAGATAATCACACTGTGTGGATACTCAGAAATACTATGTAGGTATAGATAATGATTCAGTAGGCATTCAATGACTCCTGTAACATTTTTAAAAGTATGATGAACGTAAAACAGTGCAATGCACAAAGTGTGAAATATTCATGGCTTTCTGGACTGTTGAACTGTCAGTAATGATTGAAGATTTTTATAGATAAAATAGCAATAACAGACTTATATACCACTTCATAGTGCTTTACATGTGGTTTACAGAGTCAGTTTATTGCCCCCAACAATCTGGGTCCTCATTTTATCGGCCTTGGAAGGATGGAAGCCTGAGTCAACCTTGAGCCCCATCAGGATCGAACTCCAAACTGTGGGCACAGTTAGACTGCACGCGCGCGCGCGCGCGCGCGCACACACACACACACACACACACACACACACACACACACACACACACACACACACACACATCTATATTCTTCCTTTCTGAAAAGCTGCTCAAATATACTACCTATGCAACTCAGGTTTGAATATGTAAAGATAACAGGGGTAAATTTTAAAAAAATTAAATAGTAAAAGATTTTATGGCACACTTCCTCTTATGGTATCTTCCTATTTCTGGTTGACCTTCGATTTGTGATCTCATCCAATGGAACTATCACCTTTTGCATGTGAAGTTTGGAGAGAGTTGCTGGTTATTTAATCAAGGATAGAACATGTAGATGTTATGCCCAGTTTTATACATTATTCTAATTTGGCATGTCATTGTCCTCTTTAAACAAAAGCTCCCATTTGGCTGACTTAGGAGGGGGGAAAAACACCATGCAGGAAAATTCTACATTTTTCTTAACAGAGTTCATTGGATTCGATAAAAGATTAATGGCTTTTGATGGTTATTTAAAAGGAGATAAGAATTTTTTCTTGAACCTGGGTGGTGTTTTTACAACTGTTTACTTGTTAAGAGATTACCAACCTCTTGGTGTGCAGGAATGGTTTGTACTTCAGTATATGATTACTTCTCCAACAGTCTCCAGCATCAATAATTTCTCACACTTCAATTAAAAGGAAACATCATTTTAAAAAATCCTCCAATTAAGGCTTTTGCAGATTGAGAAGTGTGGAAAGACCAGGAGAGCAGGTGAGGGAAAACATAGTTTGCTACCTCTAAAATATAGTATGCTTTAGTGTATAATCAAGCATCATTAAGATACTTCAAAAGACATTAGAACATAGAATAACATAGTTGGAAGGGACCTTGGAGGTCTTGTAGTCCAAACCTCTGCTCATTTCAGATAAGTGGCTGCCCAGAATCTCCTTAAAAGCCTCCAGCAATGGGGAACCTACAATTTCTGAAGGCAAGCCGTTCCACTGGTTAATTGTTCTCACCATTAGGAAATTTATCCTTAGTTCTAGGTTGCTTCTCTCCTTGATGAGTTCCCACCTACTGTTTCTTGTCTTGCCTTCTGATGCTTTGAGAAATAAGTTGACCCCTCTTCTTTGTGGCAGCCCCTCAAATATTGGAATACTACTCTCATGTCATCCCTAGTCCTTCTTTTCATTAGACTAGGTAAAGGTAAAGGTTCCCTTCACACATACGTGCTAGTCGTTCCCGACACTAGGGGGTGGTGCTCATCTCCGTTTCTAAACCGAAGAGCTAGCACTGTCCGAAGATGTTCTCCATGGTCATTTGGCCGGCATGACTAAATGCTGAAGGAACGCTGTTACCTTCCTACCAAGGAGGTCCCTATTTTTCTACTTGCATTTTTTACATGCTTTCGAACTTCTAGGTTGGCAGAAGTTGGGACAAGTAACGGGAGCTCACTCCGTTACGCGGCACCAGGGATTTGAACCGCCAAACTGCCGACTTTCTGATCGACAAGCTTAGCATCTTAGCCACTGAGCACCAATTCCTACAGCCATTCTTCATATGTTTTACCCTTCAGTCCCCTAATCATATTTCGGTCTCTGTACTCTTACCACTGTCTCATTGTTAAGCATCCTGAGAATAAGGGAGGAAAACCAGAAGCTGATTGGTGGGAGAAGGGATGCTTCCCTAGATCAACCCAATAATCTTTCCAGCTCAGCACTTTTAATTTCAACATTTAATTGAACCTCCTGGGAAGTTTAAATGCAGCATACAGTGCAGAAGACTATCATCAGTTCATTGAGTAGACAAATGATACTGCTTTTGAATGTGTATTCTCAGTTCTTCCCTTCCATAGCCAAGAGCTACAGATAGATCCATCTCTTAGTGATTTTGCTAATCCACTCCCAAAAGCCACCTGTAGTGGCCATTGCAGCACTCCAAGATAGCTTTCAGACTAGTTCTTAGACTGGCCTGTTTAATCTATCAATTTAGTTCTCATTAAGGCAAGAAATGACAGAGATGGCAATAAATGACTCCCCCTCCCCTCCCTCTGCAATTACTTATATGCTCAAGCAGACAGCTGTTTAGTCGCAGGATATTTCCTTGAAAATGTCAGGCTAGCGGAAAACTGACAGAAGAAATACAAATCCCCATAAAAACATTAAATAGACAGCGTAAGCTGGTTTACTAGTGACATAATAAGCAGCTTCTCCATACTTCAAATGCTCATTGTGCCTAGCTGGAGTTCAATGCAAATGTGTTTATTTGAGAATAGTTCCAATTCTCTACAGTAATAATGAAAAAGCTGTTCAGATCCCTAAAATATTACGGGTTTTTAATGCTGCTTTTCTTTCTTTGAAATTCCTCAGATGCCGCCTCTGATCAGGAATCTCTGAATACCCTGAGACATTTCATATGCAGCTGTTATGTACTGAATTTAGATCCGGTCATTTATAAGTTGGGTTGTATGAGAAAAATAATCTAGTATTGAGATTTAATAAATTAACTGAGTTTGGTTAGTTTAAGCCTTGGCTCCCCTCCATCCCCAGATGGGCATCTTGTATGAACCTAGTCACTTAATTTAAGTTGGAACCTCAAAATGTGTGTATTTAGTTCAAAATTTTTTGGAAAGGCAAGCACAAAGTAGACCTGCTGAAGTCAATGTGGCTAGTTTAAAATGAGTTGGTTATTCTCACATCATACTTATTATCTCTTGGATTCTACCAGCATACCAACTCTGAGGATACCATAAGCCGAGAGCTAATGATTCTCAGGACAGTTATGTTATTTTATTTATTTATTTTATTTCGTCAAGCATGTATTAGATAACAGATATAAGTATAAACATAACTATGAATACATGAAATGGATACGAATAAAAGGGAACATTAGGACAGGGATGGTAGGCACCCTGGTGCGCTTATGCATGCCCCTTACAGACCTCTTAGGAATGGGGTGAGGTCGACAGTAGACAGTCTAAGGGTAAAGTTTTGGGGGTTTGTGGAAGAGACCACAGAGTCAGGTAGTGCATTCCAGGTATTAACGACTCTGTTACTGAAGTCGTATTTTCTGCAATCAAGTTTGGCGCGGTTTACCATAAGTTTGTATCTATTATGTGCTCGTGTATTGTTGTGGTTGAAGCTGAAGTAGTCATTGACAGGTAGGACATTGTAGCAGATAATTTTATGTACTACGCTTAGGTCGGACCGAAGACGGTGAAGTTCTAAGTTGTCTAAGCCCAAAATTTCAAGTCTGGTGGCATAAGGTATTCTGTTATGAGCAGAGGAGTGGAGGACTCTTCTCGTGAAATATCTCCGGACTCGTTCGATTGTATTAATGTCCAATATGCAGTGCGGGTTCTAGACAGATGAGCTGCATTCAAGAATTGGTCTAGCAAAAATTTTGTATGCCCTAGTTTGCAGTTCAATATTACCGGAGAAGAAGCTGTGCATGATTAGGTTAACAACTTTTAATGCTTTTTTTGGCAATGCTGTTACAGTGAGCTCTGGCACTTTGATTGTTAGAGATGAGCACTCCAAGGTCCTTGACAGAGTGAGGGTCATCTACAAGGTCGTATCCGCCCAGCTTGTATTTTGTGTTTTGATTTTTTTTTTGCCAGTGTGGTTGAGATTTGGAGTTGCCAAAATGTTAACAACCCTTCAGTTTCAAAGCTATGAAGCAGAGAGCCAAAAGTTGCTCAAAGTTGGGAAGAAGAAACAAAAGGTTTAAACTGACAAAGATATAAGAGAGAACTGACACAGGACAACTAACTTGTGGCTTTGTTCTACTTTACAATAAAGATTCTTATCTAGTGCCACCAAATTGTGTGTTTGAGAGTGTTTAGCCAGGTTCAAGCCTAGCAGTCAAGTTCAGCTGTGTAAATGTGTCAGATAGAGATTTATCACTGAGCCCAGGGAGACTGACACCATCCTTACTTACAACTTGAATTACAAGTTGTATTGATGTTTGTAGTTCAGCAGTTTTGGAAGGCAACCTATTCTCCAGCATTAAAGAAAGTGTCAGGCTATACAGGATCTTTAAAGGTTTTGAAAACAATCTTTAAAGGTTTTGAAAACAATGTTGCCCTCCAGATATTATTTTATGAAGCAACAAAGACCACAATAGGTTTTATTTGCTCAGGACAAGATACCAGCAAAAACATTTCCACTTAAAAAGAAATAATTAAAGCAGAGATAGATAGACATATATAGAAAGATATGATAGATGAATAATAGATGGATGAATAATAGAGAAATGACAGAAGATGATAGATAGATGATAGATAGATAGATAGATAGATAGATAGATAGATAGATAGATAGATAGATAGATAGATAGATAGATAGATAGATAGATAGATAGATAGATGATGGATGATATCAATGACAAAAACCTATCTGTGTACAAAACACAAACTTTTCTTTATGTGTCTAGCCACACCCAACTGATAGCACAACCCCACTCCACCCCCAATATAATGAGCCAGATATGCAAAGGCAATCACAATGTTGTGTTACTTGACAAATTCCTTTGATGTGTCTGCAAGATACTGCCACATTAGCTCCTTGAAGACTTGGAGCTTTGAATGTAGGCAGACTTCTGTTTCCCATGTAAAACATTTTATTTTTGGGGGGAAAGGAATATATTTAGAGTATTCTTTTTTTTTTCAAGAACAAGAAATGAAATCAGCGCCCCCTCCAAAATTACAATGAGACAGGGCTTTTTCTTAGTTTCTTAAATACCATTTTACTTATGGCACTCTATCTATCTGCAGATGCACCATAATCTCCAATCATTTATCTTTCTATTATTGTCAGAGGGCATTCTTGGCCAGTTTGAGTCTCACAAGCCTCTATGGAAGTTTCAATTCTGCAAACAGCTCCCTAAATAGTACGGCAGAGAAACCACCCAAGATCCATTTTGAATTTCAAATTTGATTTGCGTTTGATTCGAATTGGTAATTCAGTTGGACAAGTCAAACCAATTGGATTTGAACTATCAATTCAAGTCACATTGGATCATCAGTTTGAAAGCCACCCAACAGAAATATACATTGAATCACTGAATTGATATGAAAAACGTCGATTCGTCTCATCAAAGTGATGTGGCAATTCAGTTCAATTTTTAAAAGCCAATTGAATCTCCTTTTTAAATCAAATTTTCTAAATGTATTGTTTGAATGAATAGTTTCTATACATTGATTATTTATCACTTAATTTAGAGCCCTCTCCTTTCATAAAAGTGAGATTTTATTACATCTGTGTCAAAGTCAGCATATCAATCATATAAAATCTAAATAAGTGTAAAACACATCATACAATCTCTCGTGTACATACAGTACTTTTGAAAGCAATTGCTTTTCAGTACTCCCCCCCCCCCGGGAAAAATCTTAATGCAATATAAATAAAGTTTAGGAAACTTGACAAAATTTAAAAACCTGTTACCATGTTCCTGTTAGTTGTCCACTTCTGGTCTATGAAAATTGCTTATCTTCTGGACAGGCTGCTGAGTTTGAGTGAGTGATGGGGGGACAGGAAAGAGGAAAGTGGATGGAAAGGAACTTTGCAATTGATTACAACAATGGCTTATGTCTGGCTGAACAGGCAAACATTCCCTGGCATGTTTATAATTAATTATTTACTAAATTCTCCTTTGCAGGGGTGATACAGTATGCGTTTCACTCAGCATTAAAAGCACCATTAAAAAAAAATAAGTGAAAAAAAAGCCCACCTTGATAATCCATCTGTAGCTGGATATATTCATTGTCAAGAATAAAGTGATGGGGGGTCTTCCTGAGTATGGATTTTCTAAGTATGCAATTTTCAGACCATGCATTAAGCCCCAACAGTTGCTGTGCTCTGAGGATTTCGTAGTGTTGAAGAGTAAGGAGGTAACATGTGAACTGATGGAGTACTATCTTCCTCTTCATTGACAACATCATAAATGATGCATTTCCAGGATTCCTAAGGGGAGGGGGAGAAAACTGTTCAGTGATTGAAAATAGAGCTTTAATGTCTTGTCCTTGGACTTTATGGTTGGTGTTACATAAACGGTGGGCTCCCAAAGACTCCCAATATATCATAGCTGAAGCCTGAAGTCCTTAGCATTGACACCCAGTTGTCTTGATGCCTGCTTCCTGCCTCTCCAGACTCTTTAAAAATTAATTTTTAAAGGAAGTTAGTGCATGCAACCTGTTCTGAAGTTCTACCTCCAGTCCTAACATTATTTCTAAGAATAGTTTGAACCCCACTGGAAAATGGGAATTTCACAAACTTGTTTTTGAACTTTGGAATTCAGTTTCACTGCGGAGCAAGTCATTCAATCTTCACCTTTAAAATACATATATATATATATATATATATATATATATATATATATATATATATATATATATATATATATATATATATATATATATATATATATATATATATATATATATATACACATACATACATACATACATACATACATACATACATACATACATACATACATACATACATACATACATACATACATACATACATACATACATATATATATATATATATATATATATATATATATATATATATATATATATATATATTTCCTGGGAAGAAATATCTTGCTAGGATATTGGGCCTAAAGTTATTTAATAATTTCAGTAGTTAATTTATGGAAATAATTACCAACAGAAGGAATGACAGCAACAAACCTATATGGTTCAGGGTCAGAGTATCTTCGGGATCATTTTCTATCACATACCTCCCTGCAACCGGTTAGATCCCACAGGGCTGGTCTGCTTCAGGTCCTGTCAGCTTGTCACGCAGTGATTTTATATTGCCTGTTACATGTATATGCAGGGAGGTGCATCCCTATCAATTATAATGGTTCATTCCTGAGCACGTGATTAATGTTCCTAGTACGCATGTGTACATTCCATTCCCCCTTTTGTTCTATGCTTCGGACGAAGCAACACCTTTTATATAGCCAGTATGTGATCTCATTATTTTTTGTATCAAAATAAATATCTTATTCATTAGAATTATAATGCGGCTTATTTTGGCAATGTCAGAGTTCCAGGAAAAGATTCATTTCGCCTCTGATAAGAGTAATTCTCCTCCTAACATGGTAGCAGAGGATGGTTTCGATCCATCGACCTCTTGAGATGTTTTTCTTTCTTCACCCGGCTGGCCGGGGAAGGATAAAAATTCTTTCTCCGGAGAAGACATTCTTAATTAGATCAAAGTTTCACTTCAAAAACGGCCAGAAACATTCTTATCTTTCTCTTACTAGGCTAAACGCAATAAATCTGTCAGAATTAATTAAAGTCCAGAACCAATCCGTCTGTTACCATGTTGGGAGGAGAATTACTCTTATCAGAGTAATATAGGCGCCCCGCCTTTACAGCCAATTCTTTACAGAGTAATTATAGGCGCCCCGCCTTTACAGCCAATTCCAGCAGTTGCTCCACCTTACCAGGAACCAGTTGCCCCATTAACTGGACACTCGAAGTTAAAGCCATTCTTGGACTTGAAGTTTTCCAATTTGATGTTGAAACTGCCTATCTACATGCAGACCTAGATGAAGAAATCTACGTGAAGTGCGCCCCCGGATTCCGTGACGACCTCCGTGGCCGAGAAGGGGACACGTGGATTCTCAACAAAAGTCTTTATGGTCTGAAACAATCAGGTTTGATGTGGTATAACTGTCTCAAAGACAAACTAAATTCAATGGGCTTTATTAAGTCCGAAACTGATGAATGCGTGTTTACAAAAAGGTTTAGGGATGCATATGAAATTGTTCTTGTTTATGTAGATGATATTGTTTACATTGGTCCTAACAAACAAATGAGTGAAATTTTTGTTTCAGGTCTGAAGAGATTCTTCACATTGAAGTCACTAGGGCACATCAATGATTATTTAGGTGTACAGATTGAAAAGACACAGAAGGGGTTTAGCCTCTCACAACATGCCAAGATAGAACAACTCCTACACTATTGCAACATGCAAGATGCTACACCGACACACACTCCTATGCAAACAGATTTTTGTAATCTGAAAGATGAACAAAGTCCTGAGTTCAAGGATCAAACACTTTATCGTTCAGTAATTGGTTCACTACTATACATTAGTGGTTGGACTAGACCAGACATAGCACTTAGTGTCAATTTGTTGTCACGACATGTAGGCAAAGCCACAGAATTTCACTGGTCATGTATTAAGAAGTTACTGAGATACCTAAAATACACTCAACACATGAAATTAAAGCTAGAACCTACACATTCTGATTTTGCTGACTTGTATTGTTATGCAGATGCTGACTGGGCAAGCGATAAGGAATCAAGAAAAAGCACATCAGGTTTCATAATGTACTTAAATGGATGTTTTGTTTCCTGTTCTTCCACAGAGGCGGAATATGCGTGCATTTCCGATGCTAGTAACCAGTTAACTTGGTTCTATTCTTTAGTTACAGATATCTGGACCAAACCGAATAAGCCAATCACTATGATGGAGGATAATCAATCAGTTGTTTACATTTCAGAAACACGTTTCACAGGTTCTAGATCCAGACACATTGACATTCGTTATAAAAATGTTAGAGATTTAGTAAGACAAGGTTTCATTAAGTTAGAATATGTGCCAACAGAATATCAGATAGCTGACATCCTGAACAAGCCGTTACCAGCAGCAAGACATGAATCTTTGACATATCTGATGTGTGTAGAGTGATAAAAGCATATCCATCCAACAGACAAAGAAGGGGTGTCACGCAGTGATTTTATATTGCCTGTTACATGTATATGCAGGGAGGTGCATCCCTATCAAATATAATGGTTCATTCCTGAGCACGTGATTAATGTTCCTAGTACGCATGTGTACATTCCATTCCCCCTTTTGTTCTATGCTTCGGACGAAGCAACATCTTTTATATAGCCAGTATGTGATCTCATTATTTTTTGTATCAAAATAAATATCTTATTCATTAGAATTATAATGCGGCTTATTTTGGCAATGTCAGAGTTCCAGGAAAAGATTCATTTCGCCTCTGATAAGAGTAATTCTCCTCCTAACACAGCTAAACAATGCCGGCTGGTGGGCCTGCGGGCGAGGGCCTTCTCTGTGGCTGCCCCGGCTCTCTGGAATCAGCTACCCCCCGAGAGCCGTACTGTCCCCACCTTATTGGCCTTCAGGAAAGCTGTGAAGACCTGGCTTTTTCAGCAGGCCTGGGGCTAATGACCATGTGGAAGAACTAGCGATGTTGGCCCATGAAATGGTTGTATGATTGAAAGTTTTTAAACTGTTATAATGTTTTTTAAATTTTGTTTTTAACATCATTTTTATATTGATGATATTTGTATTCGTTGTGAGCCACTCAGAGTCCCTGCGGAGTTGAGCGGCATAGAAATACAACTAATAAATAAAATAAATAATAAATTCACATGCCTTTAAAAACAGAAGCTATCAATATCTGAGATTGATTTGAAACGTATGGTACATCTTCATATAACTATAGAACATAGAATAACAGAGTTGGAAGGGACCTTGGAGGTCATCTAGCCCAACTCTCTGCTCAAGCAGGAGAGTCGATACCTGTGATAGCAAACCTATGGCAAGCGTGCCAGAGGTGGCACGCAGACCCCTCTCTGTAGCCATGCGCGCTGTCGCCAGCTGTTCTTCCTGGTTCCGGCGCATGTATGCATGCCAGACAGTTGGTCCGGCATGCATGTGCACCAGCCAGCTGCTCCAGCTCTGGCGCGCGCACTCCAGTTTCAGCACTCAGTGTCGAAAAGGTTAGCCATCACTGGTCTATACCATTTCAGAAAAATTGTTGTCCAGTCTCTTCTTGAAAGCCTCCAGTGATGGGGCACCACAACTTCTGAAAGCAAACCATTCCAGTGGTTGATTGTTCTCACTGTTAGGAAATTTCTCCTTAGTTCTAGCTTGGATCTCTCATTGATTATTTTCCACCCATTGGTTCTTGTCTTGCCTTCAGATACTTTGGAAAATAGGTTGGAACCCCCCCCTCTTCTTTGTGGCATCCCCTCAAATATAGCAGATAGGTTCACATTATATGTTAAGCAATTTGGGGTTCCTTTAACCATAAGCTGTTCAAAAAAACTCATACAGGCTTGTGCACGTAGCAGACTAACAACAAAAAAGAGAAAAAATTTTCAATTGTAACAACTGAGCTCATGCATCATGCTAAATTAAATCCATGCAAACCATATTATGATTCAGCACATTTTCTATATTTGAGAGATGGATCATGCCTTCGCAGTGAGCTGTCAAATACATCTTGGTGGCCAATGTGGCAAGCAAATGGTAAGCTACTCTGTTCCATTAGATCTTTTCTGATGTCAAATAATGCTTGATCTATATTATTTGGGAAGTGAATTCTTTCACCATAAATACACACAATGCTAAAAGCTATGTCTACAACTTTTAGAATATACATTTTTGGTGCTAGAATCCTAGATAATCTTTATTTATCATGAAAATCTAGTTTCTTATCAGCAATATGCACACTTTTATGGGCACACATTTCCTTCTTTTACACATTCTCAAACGTTTTATTTAAACTGCGCTATGAAATTGAGAGGGGAAAAAATTGCGAATTTTAAAGTCACCTTATGGTTTTCTTAATATATTTGACTAAACGTTTGATCTGTGGAAAAGTTTGCATTAAACTGTGAACCAAGTTAATTTTCTCTGATCCTTAATTACTACTTATACACCGTATTGAAGTTAATTATTTTCTCATTTTCACACTTAGGGAAAATGCTTTTTTTTATTATTATTAGGAAAGATTAGCTCTTCAAAATGTTGGGGAAAAAAGTCATGTAGAACAGCTGAGAGCTGCCATTTTAGCAATCTGTATTTTTAAAAAGGAAAGGCAACGTGGAACCTGCTGTTTATGGCACATTTTTAGTTTGTATATGATGAGGGGATTGGGACAAATCGAGGAGGCTAGCAAAATATCTTTCTATTTGACCTCCATGGTTCTCCAGATGGCCTCATTTGGCCTTTTCAAGGGGGGAAAAACATGCAGTAACAGGGATTCCTTTTCCTACTAATGAATTTTCCACGAGTTAAGCAATTCAGAACAGAATATGATGACTTGTAGACATGAACAGAGCTGCTTGCTGATTTAATTAGCACTCCAGCTGTTGAAAACTGTACATACAAATATGTGGATAGAACACTTGCAGCAAATGTTCCATACATATTTTCTGCAATTAACAAAATTGCTTCTAGCAGTACAACGTTGTTGTAGGCTCTGATTCACAGTTCTGGGACTTTAGGAAAATCTGCGATTGAGCTGGTGGAAAATTCATTTCTAAAAGAACAGTGGTGGAGATCAGCATGTATCTTCAGATGCTTCACAGATGAACATTATTGAAGTATCTACTGTAGATTCTCATTTATAGTATCAGTCCCTCTCATACCAGATGTTGACGAGAACTGTTCTATAACTTTTAAGGGGTCACCTTTCCTTTCTAGGGGAAACAAACAAACAAAACAAATCTGTTTTCTATGTATGGATTTCCCAACATATTCCAGAAAAATTTCAAAAGAAAAATTAAAGACGATAATGAATAATTATTAGACTTTTTTTTTTTAAAAAAAAGGTCATTATAGAATTAGGTGACCTAGGAGGAGCCATGGTGGCACAGTGGTTAGAATGCAGTATTGCAGGCTAACTCTGCTCACTGCCAGGAGTTCAATCCTGACTGGCTCAAGGTTGACTCAATCTTCCAACCTTCTGAGTTCGTTAAAATGAGGACCTAGATTGTTGGGGGCAATATGTTGACATTGTAAACCATTTAGAGAGTGCTGTAAAGCACTGTGGAATGGTATATACAGTATGTCACAGAAATGAGTACAACCCCTCACATTTTGTAAATATTTAAGTATATCTTTTCATGTGACAACACTGAAGAAATGACACTTGGCTACAATGTCAAGTAGTGAGTATACAGCTTGTATAACAGTGTAAATGTGCTGTCCCCTCAAAATAACGCAACACACAGCCATTAATGTCTAAACTGCTGGCAACAAAAGTGAGTATACTAACTATACTATGTTACTAACTTAACAACTGCAGTGATTCACTTAACAATGGTGGCCAGAAAGATCGTAAAACGAGGCGAAACTCACTTAACTGTCTCGCTTAGCAACAAAAACGATGGGCTCAATTGAGGTTGTGAATCGAGGACTACCTGCATACTGACTTCCAAATTATTTTTTTGAAAGAAACGACTTCCATCATGCCGGGCGTTCTCTAGCAATAAAGTGCCATTCGAACGAGCTAAAATGTGCAATTGCTAGAGAAACATTTGTTTAATTTATTTACATCCTAAGACCAATGTATCTTTGAATATTGAATATTGAATAGTAAAATAAGGACAACATTGCCCCTGGGACAGGGGCGGGTTGCTAACTTACCGACACCAGTGCGCTGTGCGCGCATCTCCACGTTTTGTGTGCATGCCCCCTCACTATACGCGCGTGCCCCCTCACCCAATTTTGCTTCTGCGCATGCATGGAAGCAAAATCTCACCAAAATCTCACGAGGGGACACACGCACGCACGCACAATTTCAGTGAGATTGTGCATGCGCAGAAGCAAAAAAGCCCAAAAATTCTTTTAAAAAGATGGCGATGCGCGCGATGGACCGGCGAAGATGGCACCGGAGTGGTTGCGCGCAAATTGCATAATCGGCCGCTCCCTAGCGGAGCTACGTACCGGACAGCACCGGTAGGAACCCACCACTGCCCTGGGAGTAGCAAGGTATGATAATCAGTTATCCCTAGGTGGGACATTATATGGGGGTGGGGAAAGGAAAGAAAAAAGAAACCCCCACTTGGAATAAATGCTGCTGTGAAAAGTCAGGGGAAGAGGCAAAATTACTCCAGAAGATCAAATTCTCCTGCTTGTAATACCCAAGTTGGAGAGATTGGGGAAAACAGGAGTTCCCAGACCTTATAAATTCTTCCTCTGCCTGGCATGCCAAATTAGGCCATTAGGAGCTGGGGTATGCTGATTTATTGCTTGCTTGAGCGTTGCTCATCCGACTAAGCACTCAAAGCCAGTGCGGAGAAACTGATTGTTTTAAGTCTTTACCCTCAGTGAAACTGTCATTGATGAAACAAGTTGGAGCTTTTCAAAACAATTGGTCAAATTCAAAAATAGTCATGAACACTCCAGGGCTTCCATTAGTCCCTTTTTAAAAGCCACCTGCTTTTCTCCAGTCTTAGCAATTACCATTCGAAACATAGGAAGCTGATTCAGAACAGTCTATCCTGATGGGCAAGTGGCTAGAATCCAGGGATTCTAGAAAAGGCTTTTCATCGCCCCCAACTTTCCTTGTTCATACCAAATATATTTCAGATAAGATCTAGAGCTTCTAAAGGAACGCGATGGCTCGGTGGCTAAGACGCTGAACTTGTCTACCAGCAAGGTCGGCAGTTCGGCGGTTCGAATCTCTAGTGCCGCATAACGGAGCGAGCTCTCGTTACTTGTCTCAGCTTCTGCCAACCTAGCAGTTTGAAAGCATGTAAAAATGCAAGTAGAAAAATTGAGACTAGCTTGGTGGGAAGGTAACAGCGTTCTGTGCACCTTTGGGGTTTTGTCATGCTGGCCACATGACCACAGAGACGTCTTCGGACAGCGCTGGCTCTTCAGCTTAGAAACGAAGATGAGCACCGCCCCCTAGAGTCAGGAAAGACTAGCACATATGTGCGAGGGGAACCTTTACATTTACCTTTAGAGCTTCTAAATTAACAAAGGCTACTAATTTTTCCACCCAAATTAAGGGTTTCATTCATTGTTCAGAATTGTACTGCATCCTATAACATCAAAACATTTATGCTTAGGATAAAAGAAATAGATGACCTGTCCAGAAGATAGTCAAGAGTGCGGTGGCCTATAGAATAGAACATTTTATTGGCCAAGTGTGATTAGACATAGAAGGAGTTTGTCTCCGGTGCATACGCTCTCAGTGTACATACAAACAACAAAGTGATAAGTCATAGATCATAATATACCAATAGGAGAAGGTAATAGGAAAGATGAGAGGTGAGAAAGATGAAAAAAATGAGAAAGATGATAATAATATTTTTAGGTGCTTCCTTAATCTTTCTTAGGTCCCTGGTTAGGAGGTAAATTATTAATTTTATACTAGTCTTAGACTGTGAAATTAATTTTAGAATCCCACACATCATCATGTCATCATCATGAGCCATGGTGGCGCAGTGGTTAGAATGCAGTACTGCAGGCTACTTCTGCTGACTGCTGGCTGCCTGCAGTTAGGCAGTTCGAATCTTACCAGGCTCAAGGTTGACTCAGCTTTCCATCCTTCCGAGGTGGGTAAAATGAGGGCTCAGATTGTTGGGGGCAATAGGCTGACTCTGTAAACTGCTTAGAGAGGGCTGTAAAAGCAATATGAAGCGGTATATAAGTCTAAGTGCGATTGTTATTGCTATCATCATGTGACACTACTTTGATGTGGTTGTGAGGCTTTGTGCACTAAAGAAGATGAACGCTATGTCCAAAGGTTCAACCATACTAGACAGGTCTCATTTGAGCAGTGAGGTGAACAGTGTCTCCCCCATAAAAAATATGGTGAGATTTAATTTACAGAACTGCAATGCAGTCCTGGTCATCACCTGAATCAACAAGGACCACATTAGATGTTGGAATTCCTGGACATCCTGGACAAATGAGTTAAAGGAATCAGGAAGTGATGGCTGAAGAACTAGAGACAGCAGCTGCAGGACTGCCAGAAGAAAAGGTGTTTGTCAGTTGAAAATATGTGAAGACTGAAAACCAAGAAATAAGGATCTGTTATTAACAAGGGTGGCAAAAGAAAGCAAAGGTAGTATCGATATTAACAAGTGCACTGGGTGTAATCCCAAAACATCTGGAGCACAACTTGAATATCATCAGCATTGGCAAACCATAGCCATTGATTGCAAGAAGCAGCTTCGCTTGGAATGGCTTACATCCTGCAATAATAGCTTTAATACTATTTTTTTAAAAAAAAACACTTGCCTATCTCAGGTCCTTGGGAAGGACTCAATAGGTGGACAAAAAAAGTCAAATCCAGTCTAAATATCTGACTGACTGTGCAACCAACCATAATAATGCAGACTCTCCACTTTCTCTGGAGGACTTGATGATTCACCCATTGAGTTAGAAGGCTTGGTCAAGATGTTCCCGCAGGTTTAAAAGATCGACTTCTATATGACAGCTACCCAGTGGTGGGATGCTGTCGGTTGAACAATCAGTTCGGTGATTGCGCCCTTCGTGTGCGCAGTTTATTTATTTATTTATTTATTTATTTATTTATTTATTTATTTATTTATTTATTTATTTATTTATTTATTTATTTATTTATTTATTTATTTATTTATTTATTTATTTATTTGTGAGACTTATATACTCTCTAAGCGGTTTACACCATTAAGCAATGTATATTTATATTGCCCCCAACAATCTGGGTCCTCATTTTACCCACCTCGGAAGGATGGAAGGCTGAGTCAACCTTGAGCCGGCGAGATTTGAACCGTTGACCTGCAGATCACAGCCATCTAAAGTGGCCTGCAGTACTGCACTCTAACTGCTGCGCCACCTCGGCTCATAAGTTTTACAAATACTAACCTTCTGTGTTACCACTTATTTATTTATTTTTATTTATTTATTCGGCTTTCTTATATGCCGCCCAACTCCCGAAGGACTCAGGGCGGCGTACAGCATAGGAAAATACAAGAAACCAATAAACAAAATTTAAAAACATAATATAAAAATTAAAAATGCAATATAAAAACAACCATGCAACAACCAAGCATACCCGGGGGAGAGTTCAGCTGGAGTTAAGCTCTGCCCCCTGCCTGCAGGAAAAGCCACGTCTTAATGGCTTTTCGGAAGGCCAGCAGGGTGGGGATGGTTCGGGTCTCTGGAGGAAGTTGGTTCCAGAGCGCGGGGCCTGCCACAGAGAAGGCCCTCCCCCTAGGACCCGCCAGCCGCCATTGCTTAGCCGATGGGACCTGGAGGAGGCCAACTCTGTGGGCCCTAACCGGTCGAAGGGAAGTATGAGGCAGAATGCGGTCCCGAAGATAACCCGGCCCTAAGCCATGAAGGGCTTTAAAGATGGTGATCAACACCTTGAATTGGACCCGGAGACAAATGGGTAACCAATGCAGCTGGCGGAGTAAAGGTGTCACGTGGGTGTACCTTGGTACACCCACCACAGCACGCGCAGCCGCATTTTGTACCAGTTGGAGTCTCCGGATACTCTTCAAGGGTAGCCCCATGTAGAGCGCATTGCAGTAGTCCAAACGGGAGGTGACAAGGGCGTGAGTGACCGTGAGTAGAGCCTCCTTCTCCAAGTATGGCCGCAACTGGTGCACAAGGCGAACCTGTGCAAAGGCCCCCCTAGCCACAGCAGTAAGATGATGCTCCAATTTTAGCTGTGGATCTAGGAGGACCCCCAAGTTGCGGACCTGGTCCGAGGGAATCAGTTTCGTTCCCTCTAAAACCAAGGAGGGACAGTTGTCGTAGTCCTTAGGAGGCAATACCCAAAGCCACTCCTTCTTGTCGGGGTTGAGTCTGAGTCTGTTCCTCCCCATCCAGATCCTAACGTCGTCCAGGCACCGGCACATTACATCAACTGCCACACTGAAGTCAGACGGGGTGGTGATGTACAGCTGGGTGTCATCAGCGTACTGGTGGTAACGCACCCCATGTCTGCAGATGATCTCACCCAGCGGTTTCATGTAAATGTTAAATAGGATGGGCGAGAGAACCGACCCCTGAGGCACCCCGCATAACAGGGGCCTAGGGGAGGATCTCTGCCCTCCTGTTAACACCGACTGCATCCTATCGGCGAGATAAGAGGAGAACCACCGTAAAACGGTGCCTCCCACTCCCAACTCACCGAGACGATGCAGAAGGATACCATGGTCGATGGTATCGAAAGCCGCTGAGAGGTCAAGTAGCACCAGGATAGAGGAGTTTCCCCCATCCCGGGCCCGCCAGAGATCATCTATCAGAGCGACCAAGGCAGTTTCTGTACTGTACCCGCGCCTGAAACCCGACTGTTAGGCATCTAGATGCTCTGTTTCATCCAGAAGTCGCAGAAGTTGAGTAGCCACCACCTTCTCCACAACTTTCCCTAAAAAAGGTAAGTTGGAGACTGGACAATAGTTCTTCAAATCAGCTGGATCCAGGGAAGGCTTCTTCAGGAGGGGTCTCACCACCGCAGTTTTTAACGACTGCGGTACGGATCCCTCCCCCAAAGAAGCGATGACCACCGCCCGGATCCAGCCGCGTGTCACCTCCCTGCTGGCCAAGACCAACCAGGAGGGGCACGGGTCCAATAAACAGGTGGAGGCCCCCATCGCCCCCACGGCTCTGTCCACATCATCAGGAGAAACAGGCCCAAACTCCTCCCACAACGGTGGACTAAGACTTGCCCCAGTCAACTCCATGGACTCTGCCCAGCCAGAGTCCAGGTTCGACCGGATCCGAGTGACTTTATCCGACAGAAACTCTGCCAATTCCTCAGCTCTACCTTGCAAGTGTTCCTCGCTCCCCCCTTTAGCAAGGAGGGAGCGAGTCACCCTAAACAAGGCGGCTGGGCGAGAATCTGCGGACACAATAAGAGCGGAAAAATGGGATCGTTTTGCCGCCCTTATCGCCACTAAATAAGATCTAAATTCTTAATAGTGTTCGATCGGATTCGGTCTTGCTGGACCTCCAGCGGCGCTCCAGACGTCTCTTCTGGCGTTTCATCTCCCGGAGCTCCTCGGTGAACCAGGGAGCTTTCTGGGATCCACTGCCACGGAGAGGTCGCTTAGGCGCAATTCGGTCTAACGCCCCTGATGCTGCGATGTTCCAAGCAGCCACCAGGGAGTCAGCCGAACTGTGTACCAGGGTTTCAGGTATCTCCCCAAGTTCCCTCTGGAATCCGTCTGGCTCCATCAGGCGCCTGGGGCGGAACCACCTAGTCGGTCCCGCCTCCCTGCGGGGGAGGAGTGGGGCAGCGAAATCCAACCTCACTTGGGAGTCATACAGATGAGGCCCGCCAATCAGCTAAGAAGATAAAGGTAGGTAAAGCTCAGGGGCGGGTGCCCGGGGCGACCTGATGATCGGAGCAAACTGGTTCGCTCCCAGCTGATCATCGGAGCTACCAATTCGCCCAAATCGGTAGAATCCCACCCCTGCAGCTACCAGGTAAATTTCAGAAGTACAAAGCAGACAGAATAAGCCATGTTTGAATGAAGGCTTCCAAATGGACTCTTTATGTGAGTAATAAAAATCATTCTTTCCTCTTACTGTATTCTACATGCTGCAACACCAGGAATGATCCAGTCGTGTCAAAGTGTGGAAAATGTTCCGAGTTATGCAAAATCTTCTCCCCCACCCCTGGAGAACCAAACCATTGAATTTCTTTCCCCCATATTATCACCCATTATGTTAAGAGTGAGGTGGAAACAGCATAATGGCTTCATGTAGTATTAATGTGCTAATGGATGCTAGACGGCATATTCTATCATTCAGACGATACAGCGCACCATTTCATCTTTAATGGGATAGAATGTGCATTATGGGGGAAGCTCCAATTTGTAGATTGGTACTTATGGGGGAGGGTGCTCTGCACTTCTGGGTTGCACAGTCTAGTCCTGTTATATAAAAGTAGCAAAGCAAGAGAAAGGATTTAGCATTCTTCTCTTTGAAAGTTTGTAATTTCAGTGGTAATTGTTTTGGACTTGTAAGATAGTCAGAGTTAGGGACAGCGAAACTTTCATCCCATGCAGGTTCCAATCTGGGTCGGTTCCCAGGATCAGAGATTTTTGTTTTCTAAGCTTTCGGACTTGTGGTGGAGCCCATCTTCAAGGAACATCTCTCTAGCATAGGGGTCTCCAACCTTGGCAACTTTAAGACTCTGTGAGTTGAAGTCCACAAGTCTTAAAGTTGCCAAGGTTGGAGATCCCTGCTCTAACAGACCAACCCAGCAACATTATCCTGGGACACATATATTTGCCTTTATTCTTTCATTCCATGTTTTAATTGATTATTTTGAAATAGCATACAATACATGTTTGTCACAACAACACACAAGCATTATAATTTTTCTCCATCTTTAAACTATCTTTCTCCATTATTCCATTTGATTTTTTTAATTTCATATTTTTGTTAATATTGTCTTCTGATTATTAATCTCAAAACCCAATAACATACCAAATTCTATTCCCTCTATTGGATCTTCTAAAACAAATAGCAGATAATATGAAAATGCCCTTAATTTTGTGAACTTGACTTATTGTTATAAATGCATTAAAAAAAGATCTCTAATTCTCTGTAATCTTCTATAAATTAAATATATGCTATATATTCCTCACTTTTTCAAAATTTCTTGACCTTTGCATAAAGTAATATAATACTGATGTATAGTACTGATGAAACACTTTTCACCTATTTACATTATCTGTAATTACAAGAAGGAAATTACAGCATTTCCTTCTTGTAATTTTAATATTACTTTTTTTTCTTTTTGCAACTTGTATGCCAACCAACTTCCTGATATATTTTCAAATTCAACATGCCTAGTCTTTAGCTAGATTTGAAATTTTGAATAGGAAGGACTTCTTTCCATCTTAATCCATAGCTATAGTTGTGCATAACTGAGAGAAAAATGTTTAAATGTAAGATTGTTCTGGGGAACAACCCATTAGAAATTTCTCACATTAACTTATAAATCATGTAATTATTCTATACTTTTCTATAGCAATAGCAATAGCAATAGCACTTATATACCGCTTCATAGTGCTTTACAGCCCTCTCTAAGCGGTTTATAGAGTTCAGCATATTGCCCCCAACAATCTGGGTCCTCATTTTACGGACATCTGAAGGATGAAAGGCTGAGTCAACCTTGAGCCAGTGAGATTTGAAGAGCTGAACTGCAGGTAGCAGTCAGCTGAAGTAGCCTGCAGTGCTGCACTCTAACCACTGTGCCACCTTGGCGCTCTAAATTATTTTTATGCAGACCTACCTACACATGTAAAAATCAACCCTATGTATACCAATACGTAGTAATAAATAATAATAAGTAAAACAATGCTAAAATATTTTATTGGAGTTAAGATATTTTAGAGCAGATTAAAATGCAATACATACACACACACACACATGTGACAGAGAGAGAGAGAGAGAGAGAGAGAGAGAGAGAGAGAGAGAGAGAGAGAGAGAGAGAAATAACGTTAGGTTTTAAACGAGACTGTCTGGGAGTGAAATTCCAAAGCCAATTGCAGATTTGTCTATTAGTGAATAAAAGATGAAAGATGAAAGAAAAAGGATAAGGGGGCATCTCTCTAGCGTTTCATAAATGGATCTAAATGCGCTTTTAGCAAAGTTTATTTCCCTCTTCCAGACCTTGCCCTAAGGCTTATTTTTAGATCTGAGATGTTTTACTGATTTTTCATGCTAGTTTGCAGTAAATCCAGCACCTGCCACTTAGCTACAAATTTTAAAAAAGGGGGAAAAAAGCCAACATCTTCTTGGTTAAAGTGTATAAATAAATAAATACCTTACCTGCTCACTTTTCTCCGCCCCCCCCCACTCCTAAGTACTAAAATATCATCAATGGCACTTCATTTCTGGGAATCTCCTATTTATTACATAACATCTCAATTGATAACAGACATCCCCCCCCCAAGGAAATGAATCCATCGATCGGCATCTTCAAAGTTTCAGGCATATACAGTCCCATGTATGGATAGTCCTTGACTTACAGCAGTTCATTTAGTGACCGTGTGAAGTTACAACGGCACTGAAAAAAGTGATTTATGATCGTTTTTCACACTTAACGACCGTTGCAGCATCCCCGTGGTCATGTGATCAAAATTGAGATGCTTGGCAACTGACTCATATTTAGATTAGATTAGATTAGATTAGATTAGATTAGATTAGATTAGATTAGATTAGATTAGATTAGATTAGATTAGAATTCTTTATTGGCCAAGTGTGATTGGACACACAAGGAATTTGTCTTTGGTGCATATGCTCTTAGTGTACATAAAAAGACAAGAGACATTCGTCAAGAATCATAAGGTACAACATTTAATGATAGTCATAGGGTACAAATAAGCAATCAAATCATTCTAGGAAAAAATCAATATAAATCGTATGAATACAAGCAACAAGTTAAGTCATACAGTCATAAGTAGGAGGAGATGGGTGATAGGAACAATGAGAAGATTAATAGTAATAGCAATGCAGACTTAGTGAATAGTTTGACAGTGTTGAGGGAATTATTTTTTTAGCAGAGTGATGGCGTTCGGGAAAAAACTGTTCTTGTGTCTAGTTGTTCTGCTGTGCATTGCTCTATAGCGTCGTTTTGAGGGTAGGAGTTGAAACAATTTATGTCCAGGATTTGAAGGGTCTGTAAATATTTTCACAGCCTTCTTTTTGACTCGTGCAGTATACAGGTCCTCAATGGAAGGCAGGTTGGTAGTAATTGTTTTTTCTGAAGTTCTAATTATCCTCTGAAGTCTGTGTCTGTCTTGTTGGGTTGTAGAACCAAACCAGACAGTTATAGAGGTGCAGATGACAGACTCAATAATTCCTCTGTAGAACTGTATCAGCAGCTCCTTAGTCAGTTTGAGCTTCCTGAGTTGGCGCAGAAAGAACATTCTTTGTTGTGTTTTTTTAATGATGTTTTTGATGTTGGGTGTCCATTTTAGGTCTTGAGATATGATAAAACCTACAAATTTGAAGGTCTCTACTGTTGATACTGTGTTGTCTAGTATTGTAAGAGGTGGTAGGATGGAAGGGTTTCTCCTAAAGTCCTCCACCATTTCTACGGTTTTGAGTGTATTCAGTTCCAGATTGTTCCGGTCGCACCACAAGGCTAGTTGTTCAACCTCCCGTCTGTATGCGGATTCATCGTTGTGTCGAATGAGACTGATCACTGTTGTGTCATCTGCATTTATGTCGGTTGCAGTGTCCTGGGGTCATGTGATCACCTTTTGTGACCTTCTGACAAGCAAAGTCAATGGGGAAGCCTCGTTCAGTTAACTGTGTTACTAACCTAACAATTGCAGTGATTCACTTAACAACTGCGGCAAGAAAGATCATAAAATGGGACAAAAGTCCCTTAAACAAATGTCTCAGCAGCAGAAATGTTGGACTCAATTATGGTTGTAACTGTACCTGTACACGTTGGGGTGGGCTGGATAGATATCTGTTGATACCCAAGCCAACTGAAAACATATTAAGCATCTTCCTTGCCCTACTTTTTCTTTTGAACATATGGGTCAATGAGAAACAATTAGTAGGTTTGTAATGTGTATGTAGTTTAAAGAAATATATCCTGCAAACCTTAATGGCGTTAGATCAATAATATCACTATTGCAAGTCAAATGCTCTTACATATATTATTAAGGCCTTTCAGAGGATTGAAGCCCTGGCTCTCAGAATGGATGGCCGATCAGTGAACTATCTCTGCAATAAAATTACTAATGGAAGCAAGTTTCCAAAAACAGAACATGGGTAGCCTTGTGTCTGTTTTAAAGCAATCCCTGTCTTTAAAAAAGAGGAGGAGAGATTTATGCACCAATAGATTTATGACTGGACACCCATCCACAGTTGGTAGCAAGTGCAAGTCAGCAAAATTCATGGAAACATCTTTGCTGCCCAGTGAATCTTCAGGGACCAGCAGCATGGGAATAGAAGAGGAAGAGGCATCGGCAGCTATTAGAGGGTGTAATTCACTAAGATTGTAGGCAGTTGCTCCAACAGCTATTTAGAACTGCTAGGTTTTCCTGTGGAATCTTCTGTGACTCAAAGAAAGATAATGATAGCTCGGAGAACTTGTTAGAGGAATGCCTGGAGGGATCCTTTAATGATTCTTTATCTACCTTATTGCATTTTAAGTAGATTGTGAGCCAACCCGGAAAAGCACAGGATATAAATACTTCAAATAAGTCACATGTATAAAACATTGGAACTATCATTTTGTTGAAAAAACACACACACACATCTAAGCAGTGTCATGGTCAATTAAGCCAACTTCCAGCTGGAAGTTAAAGGTGGACCAAGGATATCAAGCTGAGGCTACCTGTCACCTTGCATTATATTAAAAATTTCCCAAAATAAAATAAAATAAATGCTGGAAGAAGGCAGTTGCACATTATACGTCACTTTCAATACCAAGAATAACACTTCGCTATGGCTGCCAAAAAGCCCACGAGGGACATGTCTATTGAGTTGAGAGGAGCTTGACTTGAAGTCTTTACTTTTGCATAAAATGAACTTGTACTTTGATTCTCATCTATTTTACTTCCCAAATGCTATGATTGCATAATCTCATGATAGAATAATTCTAATGCGCTGTGCTGTGTTGTGTGTGTTTGTGAACGCACACACATGCCTTTAAGTCTTGGTGACTTCCTGGACTTGGTTCTTTCAGGTTTTTTTAAAATAAGATATCGGAAGTGGTTTGCTATTTCCTCCTTCCTAGGGCTGAGAAAGAGTGACTGGCCCAAGGCTATCCAACTGGCTTTGTACCTAAGACAGGACTAGGATGCAAGTTCTTTTGGTTTCTGGCCTGGTGTCTTAACTATTGCAACAAACGGACTCTTTTCTACTGCAATTAAACCAGGGGTGAAATCCTCCCGGTTCGCTCTTACCTGTTGGTCGCCGCACAGCCAAAGAAGCTGGTGCCGTTCATGGCGCGGGGCTTCCTCGCCTGCCTGGATGCTGGCATTTGCGTTCTTTTGCCCTCTGCGCATGCGCAAAGCATTCTGCTTCTGCAGAGGGCAAAAGAACGCAAATGCCGGCGTCCATGCGGGCGGGGGAAGCGGGCAGGGGAAGCCCCGCGCCACGAACGCCACCAGCTTCTTTGGCTGTGCGGCGACCAACAGGTAAGAGTGAACCGGGAGGATTTCACCCCTGAATTAAACTCTTAGTAATCAGTACTTTGGTTGAAATATTTGAATTGCCTTATAGCAATTCAAACTCAAGGCCCGCAGGCCGGATCTGGCCCACCGGGTGCTTAGATCTGGCCCACGAGGCTGCCCTGGAAACAGCGAAGGACTGGCCCACGGTGCGTCTACCAGCAAAAACAGAGTGTGGGAGGGCTGCACGCAGCCCTCCCACACTCTGATTTTGCTGGCAGAGTGCTTGGGCCACCATAGGCGCCCCTGGCACAAGTGACATTGAGCTGGCCACGCCCACCCTGGCCACACCACCTGGCCCCCTGAGGTCAAACACAACCCTGATGCAGCCCTCAATGAAATCGAGTTTGACACCCCTGCCTTATAGTGTATGCTAGGGAGTTTTTCCCTTTCTAATCTTGATGGATGCTGGAGCCCATTCTGTGGTCCTTTCCGGATGGAAAGTTGTAGCTTACTTCTTGTGCTAAGACATGTCTCACATGCATCCAACATGGAATATGGAATACAGAAGAATAGGATTTAACTTGCACAAAAGCAAACACAACTGTTCAACAATTTGATATCCATGCTTCATCATCGTGCATACAAGCATACACAGAGAGATGCATGCCCTTGCAGCAAAACTATTAAGAAATCTCTTTCTTCTACTGATATACCAGTATATTGCAGAATATATTTCTGAAATATACCTTGAGATATGCAGTGAACCCAAACACGTAGCAATAGGCAATAGCCCTTAGACTTATATACCACTTCATAGTGCTTTACAGCCCTCTCTAAGTGGTTTACAGAGTTCAGCATATTGCCCCCAACAATCTGGGTCCTCATTTTACCCACCTCGGAAGGATGGAAGGCTGAGTCAACCTTAAGCCGGTGAGATTTGAACAGCTGAACTGCTGAACTAGCAGTCGCTGAAATAGGTTGCAGTGCTGCTTTTTAACCACTGCACCACCTCGGCTCCTACGTACAAAATAATAACATTTTTTTACCACACACACAAGTTGTCAAAACTTCTTCTCCCCCCCCCCCCCCTTCAGTAAAGTTCTCAGTCATTTGTAAAATGTGTTACGAGCTCAGTGAAAGAATCAATACGATAGAACAGGACACAATTATTTAACATCCTGAATCACGAGATTTGTGCTAAACCTACATTTTGCAGAGGCACAAATATTGTTAATGAGCTGGGAATTATCCAGCTGTTTCTAAAATCTGCCTGTGCTCCTTGATTCAATAGCTTGTTGCAGAAATGAATTCCAGGAGGTGATTCTGCACTGTCTAAAATTATCTCTGTTATTTATTCTGTTTGCTGGCAACTTGCTCTGCCAATTTGTATTTTCAATACAAGACAAAGTCAAAAGGAAGCATGCAGCCTTGATGTCTTAAACAGCTCTGGTCTTCTTCTAGAAAATAAAGTTCTCAGCATAATTCAAAATGTATGATGCCAATGCAAGGCTAAAAGCTACTTTCTTGGCCACCTCACATGAGATCAGTAAAATATGCCATTGTTGGCCATATAAAAAATTCAGATCTCAGTGACCTGAAGGTCTGCTATAGCTTAGAAATCTCCTGCCAAAGACCCCAATAATATCCCAGTAACACAGAAAATTAAGAGGACCAAGAAGTCACCTAGCTAAAATAAGAGTAAACTGATTCCCTACTAGAACTGATGATGTTATCTAGTTTGGGAAATGAAGCATCCCAAGAAAACAACCAAGTTCAGAGAGCACCAAGGACTCTACCACTTAGCTAGAATTTATATTCAGCGAGTCACTGAAAGAGGAAGAGCCAGAAAGTGCCATTTCTAATATATTGTATAGTCTCTGTCTCTATCTCTGTCTCTCTGTCTCTGTCTCTGTCTCTCTCTCTCTCGCTGTTTCTGTCTCTGTCTCTCTCTCTCTCTGTGTATGCATGCGCGCGAAGGGTGTTGGGTAAATCCAAGCATCTTTGTATCATAGTAAACTATGAATGAAGTTTTGATCTGTCAACTGCAATTTGAAAATTTATTTATTCATTCCAGGGGTGGGTTCTAACTTACCTCGTGGCCGGTTTGCTTCCTCCCGCGCCTCCTGGCTGCATGCGCATTAACTAATAGTCATGTAAAGAACTTTGACGCAAAAATCAACACTGATTTTTCTTCTTCTGCAATATATCACAGTGTACTGATTTCTATGACTTATGAAAACTGCCACAGTGTGTCTACCCTCTTGACTGTTGCATAGAAAATAGAATATAATGGCCTAAGTTAGTGATGATTGCATATCTAGTATGTGTCAAGGCCTAAAAAGATGGAAAGGGAAAAACATAATTTCCCACAGATTTAGCTTTAGGACTATGATTTTAGCTTTAGGACTATGATGCCGCAATATAGAGTTAATTGAACGAGAACTGGAAACTTTGAAATCAATGATCTTAAGATGTAGACGTTTCCCCTACTTGTCTTTCCTTATAAATTCTTAAGATATTTTCATGCATACAGACAGTCAATTTTTATAACAAATTGAAGGAATTGGTAGGATGGATTAATAGTATGCAAAGATACTATTCTTGCTCAACAGTAGTAACTGTGAGAGGGATCTTGGAGTCCTGGTGGACAACCATTTAAATATGAGCCAGCAGTGTGCAGCAGCTGCAAAAAAAGCCAACACAGTTCTAGGCTGCATAAACAGAGGGATAGAATCAAGATCACGTGAAGTGTTAATACCACTTTACAATGCTTTGGTAAGGCCACACTTGGAATACTGCATTCAGTTTTGGTCGCCACGATGTAAAAAGGATGTTGAAACTCTAGAAAGAGTGCAGAGAAGAGCAACGAAGATGATTAGGGGACTGGAGGCTAAAACATATGAAGAACGGTTGCAGGAACTGGGTATGTCTAGTTTAATGAAAAGAAGGACTAGGGGAGATATGATAGCCGTGTTCCAATATCTCAGGGGTTGCCACAAAGAAGAGGGAGTCAAGCTATTCTCCAAAGCACCTGAGGGTAGGACAAGAAGCAATGGGTGGAAACTAAAGAACGAGAGAAGCAACTTAGAACTAAGGAGAAATTTCCTGACAGTGAGAACAATTAATCAGTGGAACAGCTTGCCTCCAGAAGTTGTGAATGCTCCAACACTGGAAGTTTTTAAGAAGATGTAGGATAACCATTTGTCTGAAGTGGTGTAGGGTTTCCTGCCTAAGCAGGGGGTTGGACTAGAAGACCTCCAAGGTCCCTTCCAACTCTGTTGTTATTATAAGATTTGCCTATGAAAAGAAACACATGGCCGCTCTGGAGATTTCAGAGTGGGAAAGTTGTTTTTGTAATCCATCAGTTTTGTGGGCCCTTCAAAAACAAAAACAAAAACTATGACCCACTCTTGGTTTAAGAGCAACCCCTCCCCTCACTTTTAAGAGTTAGTGTCTTTTTATTTATGATTATTTTAACCCTCTTTCCTTTTTCAGCACTTCATAGTGGTGTGCAGATGGTCTCCAAGTAATTTCCTGCTTAAGTACCTGGCAGGGCCAACTATCATTCATTGCTACAATACAATATGTTCATATGGCAGAAGAGTCTTCTTTACTCGGTGAAGGCTCAATTGCATAGAAAAGGCAGAAAGAGTTATTCAGACAAGATAATATTCCCGATGTTCTCTTTACTGATTTCGTTAAAAGAATTACTTTTCCGATGGAAAGTACTTGTCTATCAAAAGACATCCTTGACTTATATGAACGAGGAATAATATTGTATGAAGAGATCTCCCCCCCCCCCACATGGAGTACCTACGTAAATAAAAACTGCACTTCAGAAGAAGTGGATGCATTTTAATAGTCACGTGTCCAAAAATGAGTGGAAGTGTTTTGTCATCCGTCTGCAGCAGCTCAATAGATGCACCTATTTCCACCAAGAATAAAATTGTATTATATTTAGACCTACCTGCCTTCCACGTACTGTAGCTGTTATAGACAGTGCATTTCACACATAAGACAAGTGGCAAACATAGTCATACACAGGGATTTGATGCCAGACTTTTAAGAGCGAAATAGTGTAACACTCTTTATCGAGATGGATAAAACTTTTACGTGTCCTTCTTCCTATATGTATTTTGCTTCCCCATTTTCAAATAGCAAATCAAATATCTTTATTATGATCTTATGACCAGCCAGAGAAAAGCAACAGGGATGATTAGGGGGCTGGAGGCTAAAACATACGAAGAACAGTTGCAGGAATTGAGTATGTCCACTCTACTGAAAAGAAGGACGAAGGGAGTCATGACAGCAGTATTCCAATATTTGAGGGGCTGCTACAAAAAAGAGGGGGTGTCAACCTATTTTCCAAAGCACCAGCAGGCAAGACAAGAAACAATGGATGGAAACTAGACAGCCACTTATCTGAAATAGTATAGGTTCTCCTGCTTGAGCCTGGGGCTGGACTAAACTCATCAAGGAGAGAAGCAACTTAGAACTAAGGAGAAACTTCAACCAGTGGAATGGCTTGCCTCCTAGAATTGTGGGTGCTCCATCACTAGTGGCTTTCAAGAACAGACTGGACAG
>JALIGW010000015.1:8578674-8603674 GCA_023053685.1 Diadophis punctatus similis
AGAGAGAGAGAGAGAGAGAGAGAGAGAGTTTTCTAAGTGGATAAATGGATGATAGTATTTCATTATTTTGTTGGGGAGGGGAAATATTTTTCTTTAATTTTATACAGAAGGAAGGGTCATTGAGAATAACAACAAAAGCCCAAAGTCAAGTTGGTGGAGTGGTAAAAAGGGCTAGAAATCAGGGAACAAGTGCTGTTTTAGATATAAAAAATCGAATTGGGTGACTTTGGGCCAGTCACCAGGAGATGGTGAGTTCTAGTTCTGATGTAAAGCATTAAAGCTGGCTGTGTGACTTGGGGCCAGTCACTCTCTCTCAGCCCAGCTCACCTCACAGGGTTGTTGTTGTTGTAGGGGGGAAGAAAAGATATGTTTGTTGCCTTGTATTACTTATAAAGCAATAAAGATGGGATAAAATATTCATTAAGTAAATATATTTATTTATTTATTTATTTATTTATTTTGGTATTCTTATATGCCGCCCAACTCCCGAAGGACTCAGGGCGGCGTACAACAGAGAAAAATACAAGAATAAACCAAATATTAAATATTAATTAAAAACAGATATAAAAATTTAAAAACACAGTATAAAACAAATATCGAGCAACCATTCAACAACCATACATACTTGGGGGTGAGCTCGAGTGGATTAAGCTCTACCCCCAGCCTGCAGGAAAAGCCATGTCTTAACGGCTTTTCGGAAGGCCAGAGAGTGGGGATAGTTCGGGTATATGGATAGTCCGGGTATATGCAGCAAAGCAAGTGCATCATTAGTTCTTTCCTATTTGCTTGTGTCCATCAATTCATTTATCTGGCTTAAGCTAAACTGAGAAGCCATATTTATACTAATCTAATCAGGTGCCTTTGAATCAATGTAAATTTTCTGTAGGCATGTAGTAGACTGACTATCTATCTATCTATCTATCTATCTATCTATCTATCTATCTATCTATCTATCTATCTATCTATCTATCTATCTATCTATCTATCTATCTATCTATCTATCTATCTATCTATCTATCTATCTATCTATCTATCTATCTATCTATCTATCTATCTATCTATCTATCTATCTATCTATCTATCTATCTATCTATCTATCTATCTGCCAAACATGAACAAGATAGCAGGTATAGGTATAAACATAAACATAAACAAAGGAAGTAAGTACATACCGTATTTTTCGGAGTATAAGACGCACCGGAGTATAAGACGCACCTTAGTTTTTGGGGAGGAAAATAGGGAGAAAAATCTGCCTACCAGGTATTCATCTGGCTAGCGTCCTTAGTCTGGTCAGCTTCAGCACATTATTTTAATCCCTGGTTAGGACTTTAAAAAAACCTTCTTCTGAGAGAGTAACAATGAAAGAGCCTGCAAGCCAGTAAGAGCTGGGAAGATAGTTAGCACCTGGTTAGGGCTAGAAAAAAACTTATTCGGAGCAAGTAGAGCAATGAAAAAAAGCCTGCAAAGACTTAGGGCTGGAAAAACATTCTTTGGAGAGAGTAACAATGAAAAAGCCTGCAAGGTAAGAGCTGGGAAGATCTGTCAGCACCTAGTTAGGGCTGGAAAAAAAAAAGCTACATTCGAAGTATAAGACGCACCCAAATTTTCAGCCACTTTTAGGGAGGAAAAAGGTGCGTCTTATACTCCGAAAAATACGGTATGTTGTATCAAACTGAACCTCTGAATCACCTTAATTTAAACGGCAAAGTTGAGTTGCAAATTTGAATCAGATTCTTTGAATAACGTTGCACAGTTGAATCAGATCTTGACTTGACTTTTCTCACATAGATAACACTAAGCTTGAGAAAGTAGGACTCTTGTTCACTGTCTGGAATCATATCTTGTATAAGCTGTAATAGGTCTTATTTGGATTTGGCTTAGCATATTGTATGAAGTTAGGCTTGTGTTCAATGAACCGTAGCTTGTGGCTTAGCATGCTATATTCTGGGGTTTATTCAGCAAACTTAAACACATTTAATCAAACTATGCAAAAGCATTATGGTGAACGGGAAAAAATAAAATAAAATAGGTTCCTGTGCTAGAATATCTACAGATTAAATGCAAATGGAACCCATTACAAGTTATTAGCCTTAGTTCCCTGAGGGAGTTATTTTAAAAACGCAATTAAATCAGTTTAATTGATTTAACATGTTTTTTTATATCTGAAAGATGCAGGAGGCTGCTTAAAATACAACAAGCAAGCACACATTTCTGGGAAATCAAAAATAATATGGTTGATATCATTGTATCCAGATCTAATTGAAAGGGCACAACAGTTTCTCATGCATTCTTAGAGTGTTTTCTCCTGCAATCTGTGTCCCTGAATTGTATTTTTATTTGTTTGTTTGGACATGTAAGTCCCTTTTTCCCCCCATCGATTCCTTTCTTTGCAGAGAGGCTCTTAGACTAGATGAATCCGAGTTCTAATCATCATCTGCCGCTATATGCTGCTTTGAGCCACAGCTCAGAACAACTGAATTTCTCAGTGTGCCGTGATTAGCATGAATCTTGACAAGCTCTTTGCCGTCTGCATATCAATGACGGGCTGATTGTTGCCAGGAGAGGCTCAAGCATTCAAGATGCTTATAACCTAGTTGTCCACTCTGGCTCCTGTAAAAACACTTGATATACTCAAATTTCAACTGTATTAGAAATGATCTCCCCTTTCTCCTTCATTCTGGTATGAACAAGTAACATTGCGTGCCTAAGTAGCTCAGACAGCAAATGTCACTGTGAAATATTAGATGTCTGGAAGATCATTTAGGTGTCAAAATTCACCATCTAATGTTAGTTGCCAAGTGTGCGGCTTTCAGACACATGCAAATTGACAAGTATTTAATGTGCAACCAGATCGCATTTCTAGTGGGAAGATTAAGATGCTTGAGAGAGAGAGAGAAAAAAAAAATCCAATTACTATTTTGTGGTTTATTTGCCCTGGTTGTTTTGTTTCAGAGATAACTTTTTGAGAGGGGCGGGGAGAGAGAAGAAAAAGATACAAGAAAGAGGAGGAAATGTTGAGAGGATTAATCTATCTAATAAATATAAAAGCCAAATACCACTCACTCCAGAGGTGGGTTCCTGCCGGTACGCTCTTACCTGTCGGTCGCCACAGAGCCAAAGAAGCTGGTGGCATTCGCGGCGTGGGGCTTCTCCCACCCGCTTCCCCTGCCCGCCTGGACGCCGCCCTTTGCGTTCTTTTGCCCTCTGTGCATGCGCAAAGCATTCTGCTAACGCAGAGGGCAAAAGAACACAAATGGCGGCGTCCAGGCGGGCGGGGGAAGTGGGTGGGGGAAGCCCCGCACTGCGAACGCCACCAGCTTCTTTGGCTCTGTGGCAACTGACAGGTAAGAGCGTACTGGCAGGAACCCACCTCTGACTCACTCATCACGAAATCTCCAGAACTGTAAAGCCTATTAACTTGGCACGTATGTTCCTCTTGTCTTCTAGGTCCTCACTAAGAAAGGATTTTTTGAACTGACCATCAGATCATTAGTATTTCTTATACAGTATTATATTAACATGCTCTGATGCTAAGGAGTTAGACGTTTTACTCCCCCTCCCCACCTGAAAAGAACTCTCTTCCAACTGCCAGTTGCCTTATATTAACATGCTCTGATGCTAAGGAGTTACACATTCTACATAAATTTTCAAGCTTTAAGTGTCAATATATCAAGCCCGATTGTAACTACTCATTAATTTTCAAGCTTTAACTGACAATTTATCAAGCCCTATCACATAGTTTCATAGCGAAGCACGGGTATCCAGCTACTAGTATGGATATATTTTCATCTGTACACATCTGCACATTTCTGGACTGTCACTCATGTAAAGGGTTCAAAGGAGGAGAAGTAAGTTAGGTTGCATCAACAGAGGGATAGCATCAAGATCACAAGAAGGGACAGTATTGCTTTATACTGCCTTGGTGAGACCACACTTGGAATACTGCGTCCTCTTCTGATCACCATGATAAAAAAAGTTGTTGAGACCCTAGAAAGAGTGCAGAGAACAGGAATAAGGATGCTAAGGATTCTGGAGGCTAAATTGTATGATGACTGGTTAAGGAAACTAGGTATGTCTAGTCTAAGGAACAGAAGGTGTAGGGATGATATGGTAGCTGTCTTTATTTATTTTTATTTATTTATTTATTTTGTCAACACGTGTACAAGATAACAGGTATGATATAAACATAAACAAAAGCAAAGTATGTATAGGTAAATTTAGACAATAGGACAGAAGGACAGGGAGGGTAGGCACGATGGTGCGCTTATGCACGCCCCTTACAGACCTCTTAGGAATGGGGTGAGGTCAACTGTAGACAGTCTAAGGTTAAAGTTTTTGGGGTTTGGGAAAGAAACCACAGAGTCAGGTAGTGCATTCCAGGCATTGACCACTCTGTTGCTGAAGTCGTATTTTCTGCAGTCGAGTTTCGAGTGGTTTACATTGAGTGGCTGTCACAGAAAAGAGGGAGTCAACTGATTATCCAAAGCACGTGAGGGCAGGACAAGAAGTAACGAGTGGAAGACCATTAAAGAGAAATCTTACCTGGAACTAAGGAAAAATTTCTATGCTAAATGCTACAATGTCCTACCTGTCAACTTCTACTTCAGCTTCAACCGCAACAATACACGATCTTGCAATAGATACAAATTTAATGTAAACCGCTCCAAACTTGATTGCAAAAAATTTGACTTCAGCAACAGAGTGGTCAATGCCTGGAATACATTACCTGACTCTGTAGTTTCTTCCCCAACCCCCTGAAATTTTATTTATTTATTTATTTTGTCAAGTATGTATTTGATAATATACATAAGTATAACATTATTTGAAGACATAAGATGGGTACAAATACAAGGGAACATTTGGACCAGGACGGTAGGCATACTCGTGCGCTTATGCACACCCCTTACTGACCTCTTAGGAATGGGATGAGGTCAACAGTAGACAGTCTAAGGGTAAAGTTTTGGGGATTTGGGGAGGAAACCACAGAGTCAGGTAGTAAGTTCCAGGCATTAACCACTCTTTTGCTGAAGTCGTATTTTCTGAAATCGAGTTTTAACTTTAACCTTAAACTGTCTACCGTAGACCTCACCCCATTCCTAAGAGGTGTGCAAGGGGCGTGCATAAGCGCACTAGCGTACCTACTGTCCCTGTCCTAAAGTCCCCATATATTTCATAAAATACCATGTACTCAAAACCATGCTTGTACTTTTATATATTCATATTAATGTTTATACTTTGTTTATATCCATATACATGCTTGACAAAATAAATAAATAAATAAATAAATAAATAAATAAATAAAAAATAAACAAATAAATAAATAAATAAATAAATAAATAAATAAATAAATAAATAAATAAAATTTCCTTTCCTAAGAACAATTACTCAGTGTCTTACATCCAGAACGTATGGGTGTTCCATAACTGGAGGCTTTCAAGAAGAGACAGACACTGGTCTGGAATAATATAGGATCTCCTGCTTGAGCAGAGCATTAGACTAGAAGAAGACTTCCAAGTTTATTTTATTTATTTATTTATTTTGTGAGATTTATATACAGCCTCACAGTGCAAGCGCTCTCTAAGCGGTTTACACCAGTAAGCAATGTATATTTATATATTGCCCCCAACAATCTGGGTCCTCATTTTACCTACCTCGGAAGGATGGAAGGCTGAGTCAACCTTGAGCCGGTGAGATTTGAACCGCTGACCTGCAGATCACCGTCAGTTAAAGTGGCCTGCAGTACTGCACTCTAACCGCTGTGTCACCTTATATGTTTCCTTCCAACTTATTGTTCTATTTTCTAGCAGCAAAAAATATCGGAAGGAATCTGCTAGCACTTTTTCCAACTGTGTTTTTATTAAACGGCATAAGCTTTCATGAGCTGCAGCTAACAAAAGCTTATGTCTTTTAATAATATTTGATAGTCAGAGAAAGTATTGTGGATTTAAAATGGAATACAAATTTTACCGGGGAAAGAGATGAAAATGATATTCTACAAATGTTCATGCAAACCTACTCAGCTCTCTCTTTCTGGAACATATGCAGCTTGCCTATCATGATTGATGCCTTTTGGAATTTTGTTATGGATATCAGATTTAAAAAAGGATTAAAATGGGACATATCTTACTGCTTTTTTAATTACTTCTAAATCTAAAGCAGGTGTCTCAATTTTTTTTTGGGGGGGGGGAACAGTAGCCACATATTAATTTTGCGAATTAAATCAGACTAACAAATTGGTTATTATCATGTGTATGGCCAATTACAAAATACGTAAACTGGAAGACAGACAAAACAACAAGCTGTTTAAGGATACATCTGTGTTCTATAGCAGTAAATTCTCTTTCAGCTCAATCATTTTTTTCTTCATTCTTTTAATTGCAAAACTCTGAAGAATGGAGCTTGCTGGGATTTAAAAGAAAAAGAAAAAAAGGAGTCAGCAGAAAATTGTTATCATGTATACTCTCTTGGAAGCCCAAAGTTAAGACTATTGGGTTTACGGTCCTATGTGTCTCTGTGTTTTTCCTTTGAGTCTGAAGCAGGTTGGTAAGCTGTATTTCATTTAAAAAAATAGATTCCAGTCATGGATTTCACACATCACAACTAATTTGTGCAATAACATACAGTGCATGGTTCAATCTTTGGCATTTACTGCTGGAAGATCTCATTGAGTAGTTATGTAGCAAGTGAAAAAAAATAGGGAAAAATGTACCGTATTTTTCAGAGTATAAAACACACCTTTTTCCTCCCTAAAAGAGGCTGAAAATTTGGGTGTGTCTTATACTTCGAATGTAGCTTTTTCGAAGCTTTTTTTTCTAGCCCTAACGAGGTGCTAACGATCTTCCTATTCCCTCCGAAGAAGGTTTTTTCCAGCCCTAAGTCTTTGCAGGCTTGTTTTCATTCCTACTCCCTCTGAAAAAGCGGTGCTTTTCAGCCCTAACGGGGTGCTAACGATCTTCCTGGCTTGCAGCATTTATTTTTATTCCTACTCCCTCCGAAGCAGTTTTTCCTGCCCTAAGTCTTTGCAGGCTTGCTTTCATTCCTACTCCCTCTGAAAAAGGCTTTTTCAGCCCTAACCAGAGGATAAAATAATGTGCTGAAGCTGAACAGACTAAGGACGAATACCTGGTAGGTAGATTTGTTTCCCTATTTTCCTCCCCCAAAACTAAGGTGCGTCTTATACTCCGAAAAATACGGTAATTAGATAGAAACAGTCTCAGTCTTACCCACACAAACACACACATACCACAGAGACACTGCAACATATTTGCATATATTTTTTTCCATAGGCCCTTCATGTATTTCTTTTCCTCCTGGTCTTCCAAACTCAACTCTTTCTTATAGACCTACCGTAACATTATGTTGGTTTCTTTTTATATTCGACTGAACTAAAATGCCAGCCAATCACTATATTGCCAAGAAAATAAAATCGCCAAGAAAACTTGTTATGTCCTGCACATAACTGAAGAGCAGATTTTTTTTTAAAGTAATGGTTATTAAGAACTTGAACAGTTAATACAAAATGAAACTAAAGAAAGAAAACTCTTGGACAACTCTTTCTTGGGAGCTTCTTAGAAGCATTGGATAGGCCACTAGAGGTAAGGCTATAAAATCTAGCCTTCTTATATTGTGCTAGATTAGGCCATTTTATATTTAATTCTAAAAGAGGCAGTGATGGCACAGCAGCTAAAGATGCTGAGCTTGTCAGCTGGAAAACTCATGCCCTTATCACCTCACGGTTGGATTATTGCAATGCACTCTACATGGGGCTACCCCTGAAGAGTGTTCGGAGACTACAATTAGTCCAGAATGCAGCCGCGCGAGTGGTTGTGGGTGCACCTAGGTACACCCACATTAAACCAATCCTCCGCAAGCTGCTCTGGCTTCCTATTGGTCTTTGGGCTCAATTCAAGGTGTTGGTTATCACCTTTAAAGCAGGGGTGAAATCCTCCCGGTTCGCTCTTACCTGTCGGTCGCTGCAGAGCCGATGGAGCCGGTGGCGTGCACGGCGCGGGGCAGCCCCCGCCCGTTTCCCCTGCCCACTTGGACGCCGCCATTTGAGTACTTTTGCCCTCTGCGCATGCGCAAAGTGTTCTGCATGCGTAGAGGGCAAAAGAACTCAAATGGCGGCATCCAGGCGGGCGGGGGAAGTGGGCGGGGGCAGCCCCGCACCGCGACCGCCACCGACTCCATCGGTTCTGCGGCGACCGACAGGTAAGAGCGAACCGGGAGGATTTCACCCTTGCTTTAAAGCCCTATATGGCTCAGGGCCAGGTTATCTTCGAGACCGCCTTCTACCTCATATTCCCAGCGACCGGTAAGATCCCACAGAGTTGGTCTCCTCCAGGTTCCGTCAGCTAAGCAGTGTCGGCTGGTGGGCCTGTGGGGAAGGGCCTTCTCTGTGGCTGCCCCGGCTCTCTGGAATCAACTACCCCCTGAGATCCGGCTGCCCCCACTCTATTGGCCTTCCGGAAAGCATTGAAGACCTGGCTTTTCCAGCAGGCTTGGGGCCGCTGATCTCTCAATTTACGAGGTCCGGCCTTGAATGATATGCATGTATGTGATTTTTAACTTTTTAAAAAAATCTTTTATTATGTTTTTAAATGTATTTTCTATATCCTGTTGTAAGCCGTCCTTCGAGAGTTGGGCGGCATAGAAATACAATAAATTAAATTAAATTAAATTGAAACTGACAGCTCAGGTTCGAGATCTGGTGGTGCATGATGGGGTGAGCTCCCATTAATTGCCCAAGCTCCTGACTACCTAGCAGTTCAAAAGCATGCAATTACGAGTAGATAAATTTGCACCATTTCAATGGGAAGGTAACCGCGTTCCATGCGCCTCAGTGTAGAGTCATGCTGGCCACATGACCATGGATCTGTCCTTAGACAATGCCAGCTCCCTTGGCTAAGAAACAGATGAGCACTACCCCCAAAGTTGGACATGACTGGACAGGGGAAATGTCTACTTTATATCTAGATCTACAAGGATCTCATGTGTATACAGATAGTTTTCTTAACCTGTAAAGTATCTTTCAACCGGAAACCAATTGGAGAGAATCGGAAGGGACAGATATCATCATATTGTTCTGACCCAGCTCCCCAAATATGACAAACCCTCTGATGTGAGCTCAAAGATTCCTTTAATTAGGAGTGCCGGCGTCCCCGGCAAAAAGTTTCTCTCACAGACTAATAAGTCCATCCAGCTGGAAGATGAATAGTTGTCTTCCACACCTATTCATCTCTGCCCCCTGCCTTTTATCCCCAGAGATAGCGTGGAGCCTCGCTAGCAGTGGTGGCTCTTCTTTCCCCAGGGTCGGCCCATAGCTTTCCACTGCTCTCCTCTCCTCTGGCTTCTGCATAGCCTTGCATCAGGCACTGGACCCAGCTGTTCCTCCTCTTCCTCATCAGCCACCTCCAGACTTGGGGGCTGTTGACTCTCCATCTGAGGGCTGACGGACGGCCAAGGTTCCTCTCTCTCTCTCCCTCTCCCTTCCTCCTCCCTCCCTCCCTCTCTCCCTCTCTGCCAGCTCCATTCTCTCTTCCCCCTCGGAGCTCCCAGATTGCCCTGAGGTTGACCTTGATTCCCACGCTGCCTCCTCCTCTGATTCTGAAGGGGCCAGCGGCTGACAGGCCACAACGCATATTCAAATTTAGGAAGTTAGTTAGTAGATAAGTGAAATACTGAATGCCGGGCAAAACAATAACTTTTAAGATAACATACATTCAGAATGTCTTCTCCTAAAGCTTACCTAGTTTTCTTGTTCTTCTTAAGTAGCAACTAGAGCAGTGATGGCTAACCTTTTTGGCACAGAGTGCCGAAAGTGTGTGCACACAACCATAATGTAATGCGTGCATGACCCCCTCACACACCCCACCCCCTGTTCATGCGCACACGACCGCCCACATGTATGCCACCCCATGTATGTGCATGTGATCCCTGTGCATGTGTGTGCAGCCCTGTGCATGCTGACATTATCCCCCACATGTGGCCTGCCCCTGCACATGTACACATAAGCCCCGCACATGTGCCCCACCCCCACGCATGCATGCATGCATATCTCCCGCATGCGCCCCATCCCCCACGCATGTGAGGCAGAGACCCGAAAACCAGCTGGCCGGCGGGAGGCGCATGCGCGGCAGAGCTGAACTGGGGTGACGCTGGCTCGCATGCCCACAGAGAGGGCTCTGCGTGCCACCTGTGGCACGCATGCCATAGGTTCGTCATCACGGAGCTAGAGTATTGGTTGCACTAAAGATAATCTAATAGATATTGGGGGTTAAAAGGCTTAGTCTGAAACTTTAAACTTCTCCAGTGATGATATTGGGGCCATTTCAGTAGTTTAGTTCTTATGTATTCTCTTGGATGTGAATTTGAAAATAATTCCATCAAGTATAGCTTTTCAAGCATATCTTAAAATATTTATTATTTTAAAAGCCAAGCTATCTTCAGGTACAAGCTCATGGTTAAATGCAATATTCTATTATAAAGTAGGGCAAAACTTTAAATGTACTGTTCACTGTTTAATCTAGCAGAAAAAACTCCCTCCAAGTATACTTCCACAGTATAGTTAATTCAATTTCCCCCCTTACAAATTATCATAAAAACCTAGTAAATCATGAGCTGAATCAAGATATTGGCTGTTTCCATATTTTTGCATTGATATGAATCAGCATGTTTGCAGAGCCATAATCATCTGAATTTCAAATGATAAATCTATATTTAATACTGTATTAGGACACATAAGAAATTACCAAAAGGTTGCACGGTGCAAAGTGTAAGAAAACATGAAAATCCATAAGATGTGTAATTTGATATTTAACAAAATGTATATGGGATTGCAAAACATGGTCAAAGTAAGGTTTCACTTACTATTCTAAATTTTACAACTATTTATCTGAAATTGGCTTTTTAATCTTGGTCCTCAGTCAAAATGCTTTCCAAAGAACTTTCCTGTAAGGACTGTCTTCCCAACCACAATTAAAGTACGAACTTCTGAGTCAGTGTTTTCAAAAGGATTCCTTTAATTTGCATTTGTATAAAAATCCATTCATTCAAAGCAAAGTCTAAATGCCTTCAGGCAAGGCAAGCATATTTAACCTTAATGCCCCACCCCATTTGGCAAGATGCAAGCACAATCAATCCACAAGTGTGTGACACTCCTTCCTGAGTATCCAGATGGCCATACGTTCCCAGCCCCCCTTCCGTTCAACTGACTTGCATTACCCCTCATAAAACCCTATCTTAAGATGAGAAGGCTCCCAGGTGTCTAGGATCCGGATATGTTATAACCTTTTGATCAAGCAGAACCAAGACCCCCCTTCTCCTTTTGAATGGCAGAGCCTGGAGTCTGACACCTATCCCTTTCTCTGTATCAGCAGTGGGTTGCTCCCGGTTCGGCCCGGTTCTTAGAACCGGTAGTACCGGCAGTGGGAGGCTCCGCCCATCCACTCAGAACACTTCTGCGCATACGCAGAAGCATTGTGCGCGGGCACTTTCTCTCTCGTAAACCGGTAGTAAAGGGTTTTAGAACCCACTACTCACACACACACACACACACACACACACACACACACACACACACACACACACTCACTCACTCACTCTCTCTCTCTCTCTCTCTCTCTCTCTCTCTCTCTCTCTCTCTCTCACACACACACACACACACACACACACACACACACACACACACAATTTCCAATTTTGGACTTCTTGAATGTCAATGAGAATTTATTACAATTATACACAAAAAGAAATATATACTTTTCAAAAGTAATACCCTTAACAATTAAAACAAATGATAAAGTAGAGAGATACAAGCAATACAGTATATACGTTTGTGTGTGTGTGTGTGTGTGTGTGTGTGTGTGTGTGTGTGTGAGAGAGAGAGAGAGAGAGAGAGAGAGAGAGAGAGAGAGAGAGAGAGAGAGAGAGAGAGAGAGAGAAGCATGCACAACCATGCATTTTTAATGGGAAAAAGCAGAAAATGTCAAAATTAGATATATATAAATGTCATAAAAATATATCTGCTGAATTTGTAATCTCTAAAATAGCATAGAATTTGTAATTTGTAAGTGAAACTTTACAATAAAATGATATTGCCATCAACGTCTTTTATTTATTTATATAGATTGATACCTACTTCTGTTAACAGACACTTGGCAGATAGCAATACCCATATGGCAATCAACAGTACAAACAATTGCAATAAAGTACAATGACGTAGCCATGATAATAAAACTAAAAATATAAAGAAAAATAAATTCAAGCAACAATTAAACAATAATAATTGATGGCGGCATTTCATCTTTTACAGGTTCTTCAAAACAATTCAGTTCTTAAGAGCTTATGGAGAGCTAAGTAGGCATGACTGTAATAATGCAATTTGCATTCTTTATTTCTTTTTGAGCAAAGCAGATTTTATTGGGAAGCCCTATAAACACCACTGCTCAATCTCTTGCTTGCAAGTTGGAGCCAATAAAGACAGTCATTTTCCACTCAGATATTCTCATTGTTAATTGTATTTATTATTAAATTTATATGCTGCCCGTTTCACTATCAAGCTCATCTGGGAGGTTTGTAGTGTCATAAATAACAATACAGAGAATTAAAGTGTTAGAAGTACGTTAGAAGTATTATTAACAGGTCGATAAGATGGGCTATTAGATGATCTCCAGTGCTTCATCTAAATGTTAAAAAGGAATGGAGATACAGAAAATACAATAACATTCAGAACAAATGCTGACAACTGTTAATCATAGGCAAACCATTATCTTTTTGAAAAACTCTTAATATTAAGATGAGAAGGTGTTATTTTTTCCTACCGCCACAGAAGTAAATGACTAAGATCAGGCAGTCATCTATCAAAATCAAACAAAAGAATGTAGTAATTATTAATTGCAAGGAGAAAGCAACAGTAAAATAAACATCTGTTGCTGAAGACTTTATTAAATTGGAACAACTTCAGCAGTGCAATCAAGCACATTGCATTAATTTGATATCTCAGCCTGTTCAGTCTAGCTGAATGCTTATTAAAGGGTATAAACATTGCTTACAGCTATAAGGAGGAACTCTATTGTTATTTAGATAATCACAGATTAACTGTTAGTGTGGAAGGGAGTTTGCTCTTGTACTCTAAAGCAAAATCTTGATGAGTTTAATATGAGCGGAACATAAATATTTTAACATACAAGACCAAAATATAAACAATAGGATTTGAGTGATTCATATGATGTTACAGTATAATAATGCTGATTGTAATAATAAGAATAATGAAGTTTATTACCACATTTGTATATCTCACATTTGTGACTCTGTGTGGCTTACAATTGCAAGATACCAAGCAAAATAAAATAGCCTTCAAATAATGCAAGATGTTAACACGATTAAACACCCATACAATGCAATCATTGGGACAACACAGCCTATTTAGTACAGCTATTTTATGGGCTCCATACCATTGTCTGATCCTCAGGCTAGATGGCGATGCTAGGTCTTCAGGCCCTTCTCAAATGATCAAGGAAACTAATCAAGGGGAGATCCAAAGTAGAACCAAGGAGATTTTTTTCATGACAGTTAGAACAATTAATCAGTAGAACAACTTGCCTCCAGAAGTTGTGGGTGCTCTAACACTGGGAGTTTTTAAGAAGAGTTTGGCCAACCACTTGTCTGAAATGGTATAGGGTTTTCTACTTGAGTAGGGAGGCCCTAAAACAGTGATGGCGAACCTATGGCACACATGCCACAGGTGGCATGTGGAGCCATATCTGCCGGCACGCGAGCCGTTGCCCTAGCTTAGCTCCACGCGCATGTGCACGCCGGCCAGCTGATTTTCGGCTCACACGGAGGCTCTGGGAGGGCATTTTTGACTTCCGGAGGGCCTCCGGGGGGGGGCGGGAGAGGGCATTTTCGCTCTCCCCCAAGCTCTAGGGAAGCCTCTGGAGCCTGGGGAGGGCGAAAAATGGGCCTACTGGGCCCACCGGAAGTCAGGAAATGGGCCATTTCCGGCCTCCAGAGGGCCTCTGGAGGGGCGGGGGAAGCCGTTTTCACCCTCCCCAGACATTGAATTATGGGTGTGGGCACTCGTGCGTGTGTGATAGCACACGCGCATGAGCTTTCGGCACTTGGGGGAAAAAAGGTTCACCATCACTACCCTAGAAGATCTCCAGGGTCCCTTCTAACTACGTTATTCTGTTAAGATTTATTTTGATCAGTTCTGTTGGGATTAGGCTTGGGCAAGAAACATAAAATATATTTTTAATAAATGAATGAGCAACCAGTCCATCACTGAGAACCTTCAACTATGTAATATCACAACTATACTCTGCTGATAACCAAGGACAAATCAAGCAACAAATCCCAGAGCAGTTTTGAACATGGCTCCATCTTTGCCTGAATAGTTGAAACAGGAGTGTTGGACCACACCATCTTGAGCCCTTTGCCTGGGCAATCGCACAGCCAGCGTGCATGAGCAAGCAGCGAGTGGCGCTCAGAGGGAGCGCTGATAGTGCTCCCCTTCCTCTTCGCAAGTCTGTTAATATTTGATTTTATATTTCATTTGATCCGGTTATTTTAACAGATTACTTGATCAAAACGTTTAAGATTAGAGCACGGGAGGTAGGAAACTATAAATTTACATTTGTATCACCTTCTCTTTTGTCGGAGAATATTCTAGCACAAATGGACCAGTGCAAAGTGGCTCAGATGGGTCCCACAAGGTGTTTCTAGCTTTGGAGGTGACTAAAGGAAAAACAAAGGAATGGGACCATTTTTCTTGCCTTTTAGAAAGGGAAAATTGCTTTTGAAATCTCTTTCCGAGGGGTGATTTGACTTGAATCCAATCAAACTGAATCATCCTATTGAAACTCTGCACAACCTTAGTATAAAGGAAGTCTAGCCGGGATGTCCTTCAGCCAAGTACTTAATTTTGCAAAAATCTATCTGTAATTAAAGAAACCGCTAGCACGAACTGTTACAGTACCAACCATATTTAATTGAGAATTAATAAAGCAGTTGAAGGGAAATTAAATCCCAATTGATCGTTGGAAGAGCACCTATTGAGGTATAAGTTATAAAAGATAAATCTACTTGCCATGTAATTAATTCAAATTTGCAGAACCAAATGAGTGTGCAACGCAGTTCCTATTATTTCACTGCACTTGTGAGGAATGTTTAGCAATTTAATTAGCATTTAGCCACACAACTAAAGGAAATTAGATATTAAGCATACTATCTAATTAACTTGGTATAGATTGCTTGCTAAACAAATATTACACATATATAAACAATTTGTGTCAATTACAGGTCTCAACATTCTTAAGGTTTTAAGCATTAATACCAAAATTAATTATGCCTGTCTGTAATATGCAAGGAAAATTCCCCTATTTCTTCATTTAGTTGTAAGTAGACCATAGACTTTAATTGTCAGAACTGCAAAAAGTGAAGGTTTTTGCCATCCTGTTTATGGGAACCACAGTTGATACACAGGATCCCTTTCCCCAAACTATTATGTTTTCCAAGTAATCCATCTTCAATTACTTTTATTTAAAGAACAAATCCTATGTTTGCTTCTTGGGAAGACACGAAGGTCAATAGTTTTGTGTTGGACTCAGTGGCTCAGTATCCTTCCAAATTCTAAAAGTATGTCCTATTAACATTGCCGATAATGAGTTCTCCTTTCCAAAAGGCTTTGATGTCATTTTATTATCTTCTCATAGTAGAAATTGCTTTTTCTTTTTTTAAAGTTTTGCAACTACTTATCAAATGTAAGTTGTTGTAAAAGCAAAGAGAAGAATCTTCTAATTTTGAGTAACATACTTAATGGATGCCCTGCCTCAATAATAGTGAGAAAAAAGTTCCTTTGTTTCCCTACGGAATAGACAGCCACAATGTGTGAGTCACCAAACCAAAGGTAATAATAATAACAGAGTTGGAAGGGACCTTAGAGGTCTTCTAGTCCAACCCCTTGCTTAGGCAAGAAACCCTACACTACTTCAGACAAATGGTTGTCCAACATCTTCTTAAAAATGTCCAGTGTTGGAGCATTCATAACTTCTGGAGGCAAGCTGTTCCACTGATTAATTGTTCTAACTGTCAGGAAATTTCTCCTTAGTTCTAAGTTGCTTCTCTCCTTGTTTAGTTTCCACCCATTGCTTCTTGTTCTACCCTCAGGTGCTTTGAAGAATAGTTGACTCCCTCTTCTTTGTGGCGACCCCTGAGATATTGGAACACTGCTATCATGTCACCCCTGGTCCTTCTTTTCATTAAACTAGACATACCCAGTTGCTGCAACCGTTCTTCATATGTTTTAGCCTCCAGTCCCCTAATCATCTTTGTTGCTCTACTCTGTACCCTTTCTAGAGTCTCAACATCCTTTTTGCATCGTGGCAACCAAAACTGAATGCAGTATTCCAAGTGTGGCCTTACCAAGGCATTATAAAGTGGCATTAACACTTCACATGATCTTGATTCTATCCCTCTGTAAATGCAGCCTAGAACTGTGTTGGCTTTTTTGGCAGCTGCTGCACACTGCTGGCTCATATTTAAACGGTTGTGCACTAGGACTCCAAGATTACTTTCACATTTACTACTGTTGAGCAAGGTACCACATATACTGTACCTGTGCATTTTGTTTTTCTTGCCTAAATGTAGAACCTTACTTTTTTCACCATTGAATTTCATTTTGTTTGATACCGCCCAATGTTCAAGTCTGTCAAGATCCTTCTGAATCTTGAACCTATCTTCTGGAGAGTTGGCTATTCCTGCCAGTTTGGTGTCATCTGCAAATTTGATAAGGCATAAGCTCAAACAGATTTGGTGTTGCCAAGCTGTTTCTCTCCATTAACATCTCTAGCTTGAGTTCTTCCAAGAATAGAGAAACTCAGGTAGCAAAGCAGATTGGAAAAATTATTAAGCTTCAGTTGAAGGGGGAAAAAAATCACCCTGATCATCTAAATAATGGAAAACAGGGATAGATATTTATAGATGTTCAGATGCAATACTGTCCCCCCCCCCCTCAAAAAAAGGAGAAACAGAAGATCAAGCCTAGGAGAGGACTTCAGATTTATATTTTCTAATAGAATATTTTCCAAAATATTTCCAAAAAAGGGGTTGGCATTTTTGGTCCTTCCAATTGAAGAAGACTTCTTGTTGAGTTTGTACCTGATTTTGAAACCTAGGAAGCAGGGGATTCCATCAGAAGAAGAGAAGGTCAGTCTCAAATCTGCAGGCATGATCATGTAATCAAAACCCACACACTTTTCAAAAACATGTCTTGCACACATTACACCAATATATATCTAGATAGATATCTAGAGATAGATAGATAGATAGATAGATAATAGATAGATAGATAGATGATAGATAGATAGATAATAGATAGATAGATAATAGATAGATAGATAGATAGATAGATAGATAGATAGATAATAGATAGATAATAGATAGATAGATAGATAGATAGATAGATAGATGATAGATAGATAGACAGACAGATAGACAGATAGATGATAGATAGATGATAGATAGATAGACAGACAGATAGACAGATAGATGATAGATAGATGATAGATAGATAGATAGATAGATAGATAGATAGATAGATAGATAGATAGATAGATAGATGATAGATAGATAGACAGACAGATAGACAGATAGATGATAGATAGATGATAGATAGATAGATAGATAGATAGATAGATAGATAGATAGATAGATAGATAGACAGACAGATAGACAGATAGATGATAGATAGATGATAGATAGATAGATAGATAGATAGATAGATAGATAGATAGATAGATAGATAGATAGATGATAGATAGATAGACAGACAGATAGACAGATAGATGATAGATAGATGATAGATAGATAGATAGATAGATAGATAGATAGATAGATAGATAGATGATAGATAGATAGACAGACAGATAGACAGATAGATGATAGATAGATGATAGATAGATAGATAGATAGATAGATAGATAGATAGATAGATAGATAATAGATAGATAGATAGATAGATAGATAGATAGATAGATGATAGATAGATAGACAGACAGATAGACAGATAGATGATAGATAGATAGATAGATAGATAGATAGATAGATAGATGATACATAGATAGACAGACAGATAGACAGATAGATGATAGATAGATGATAGATAGATAGATAGATAGATAGATAGATAGATAGATAGATAGATAGATAGATAGACAGACAGACAGACAGACAGACAGACAGACAGACAGACAGACAGACAGACAGACTGATTGATTGATAGGTGATGGATAGATAGATAGATAGATAGATAGATAGATAGATAGATAGATAGATAGATAGATGATAGATAGAGATAGATTATAGATGATAAATAGATAGATAGATGATAGATAGATAGATAATTGATTGATTGATTGATTGATAGGTGATAGATAGATAGATAGATAGATAGATAGAGTAGATGGAGATGGAGATGGAGATATGAAGGTATAGAGATATATCTCTATATCTCTCTCCATATAGAGAGATATAGAGATATGGAGATATAGATGGGACTTCAATTGCCTGGCCATTCTCCTCTCCCCTTAGACACTGCTGCTAGGAAATGTTCACCTTTGACTTAAGGAGGATGACTCTCAAGTTAATTTAACACGTTTGGAGTGTTCCACTCAATTATTTTTCAAGCTCCACTGATTTCTTTTTTTTTTACTATTATCATGCAGAGGATTACAGTGGCCAAGCAGGGTTGGGATTTTGATTAACTGTCTTTTGATTAATTGTCAGGGTTATTACTCACTATCAGGTTAAAGCATGACTTGCTTTTCCTGAATAGCACACAAATAACTCTCCATCCATAGCAGACGTCCTAAAATCCCTGGCATATCACCAAGTTCTACATATGGGAGTGTTTTGCACATGCGATAAACTTAAAGATACATTTAAAGATACTAGGTTACATCCTAAAAACACTACAGTGATGTTTTATAGACAGTTCAGTGGGATTAGATAACGGGTGATATTCATTTCGTTCCATTTATCCTCTGAAGCACAGTCTGAATTCTTCATTTTCCTTTCAGGAAATACACACTCTCCAAAGTAATTTCTGGATAAGAGCTCTTGTTCACTGTTTTGTGGGAAGACTAATAACAACACAAAATTGCATCGTTCTTTTTTTCTTTCTTTTTTTACTCTCGCTGCCTGAAAAACTGTTGGAAAGCTTCAATAGCATTTTTTAAAAAGAAGTAATACGGGGCATCTGTACCAAGACAATCCCTTAGAGCCTGGTAGGATAGTAATTAGGCTATGTCACAAGAAACAGTTTAACTTGCAGCTTCTCTCTGTCAATCGATCCCCTACTTTTTTAATATTCTGCACACAAGCACTCACACACATGCACAGACACACAAAGAGAAATATGTATAAAAAGCCTTATTAAGACCACGCTTAGAATTCTGCACCCAGTTTTGGTCACCATATTTTTAAAAAAGATGTAGACGCTCTGGATAGAGTTCAGAAAAGAGCAACAAAGATGATTCCGGGGCTGGAGGCTAAAATGTATGAAGAACGGTTACAGGAATTGGGTATATCTAGTCTAGCGAAAAGAAGGACTAGGAGTAGTGTTGGGGTAAGAATAAAATCTCATAGAGGCGATTTGGATCTTTGCTTGGAATTCAGACAGTTAGAAATAAAGCCAAGATTAAAAGTCTGATAGATATATTTATTTCGGTACAAAAAACAATAAATCCTGAATAATTACATGTTTGCTAAGAAAACGCGACCGTTCCAGTCAAGAGCCAAGTCAAAAAGTGATTAATGGTGGATCTGGAATGTGGACATGCATACAAGATCATATCACGTGTTCTGCCTGTATTGGAATATACCATAATATTAGAATAGGAGTGCATCACACTGCATAGACATACAACTGACAATATTCACTACATGACAAGTAGTGACATGAGAGCAGCGTTCCAATATTTGAGAGGCTGCCACAAAGAAGAGGGGTGGGTGGGTCAATCTATTTTCCAAAGTACCAGAAGGCAAGACAAGGAAAAAAATGGATGGAAGCTAACCAAGGAGAGAAGCAGCCTAGAATTAAGGAGAAATTTTGTAGTAGTGACAATTATTAACCAGTGGAATGGCTTGCCTTCAGAAATTGTAGGTGGTCCATCACTGAAGGTTTTAAGATTCTGGACAGCCACTTGTCTGGAAGAATACAGGGTTTCTTTCTTGAGTAGACCGTTGGACTAGAAGACTTCCAAGGTCCCTCCCAACTCTGTCATTCTGTTAATGCTGGTAACCTGCCAGCACATCTTCATTTGCACCAACCTCTTCCTACTGATACACTGCGTGTTTTAAAGATATGACTTTAATAGAGGAAATTATTTCTGATGAGCCTAATGCTTTTAGGCTCATCCTATGTCCTGCTGTAAATATTAGGATTCATACACCCTGAACCTATTTTTACACAGTGTGGCCTGGGTGGTATTTTCAGTTACATTGATCGCCATGAGGGGGAGAACTGTATGACTGGTTCAAATCCAATTTGGGACTCATCAGATGTAGCTAGTTCCATGTTATTCTAAAGCAGGGGTGCCAAGCTCAAGGCCCATAGGCCGAATCTGGCCCGTGGGGTGCTTAGATCTGGCCTGCAGGTCACCCTGGAAATAGCAAACGACCGGCCTTTAGTGCCTCTGCCAGAGAAAATGGAGATCGGGAAGGCCTCATGTGTCCCTCGCGAGCTCCGTTTTCTCTGGCAGAGGGTTGCAGGAGGCCGTCGCAGCCATAAATGGAGCTTGGGAGCCCGTGTTTACTGGCAGAACACTCGGGCCACCACAGGTTTCCCCAACACAAGTGACATCGAGCTGGCCATGCCCCCTCTGGCCATGCCCCCCCACCCCCCTCTGAGGTCAAACACAACCCTGATGTGGCCCTCAATGAAATCAAGTTTCACACCCCTGTTGTAAGGAGTTCAAACTTTCTACTGGGAAATTAACTCATTGACCTTTGACCTTTGATGACTATGTACATTAGCTTTAGCCGCTGCAACGGCCTGATGCTCAGTAGTTCCAGGAATAAACACACTCTTCATTGTACATTTGTACAAATGTACATTTTTGTACAAATTGTACATTTCCTAACCCTGATCAAATCTCTAACCAGGTCCATCCTTTATTATATTTTCAATATTTTCCAAGATCATGTTTAATTTCAATGTCGTGGAGCTTCCATTCTCTGGGAAACTGCCAAGAGGCAAAAAAAAAAAAAAATCATCCCACAGAAAAAAATTGGGGCCTATTTATCTTAACAAAATATGTCTTTAAAGAAAATGCACCATAATTAATAGAGCTCCCATCTAAAAATCTGTTTTGTTTTGTTCTTCAAAGTGAAGTAAGATAGCTGACCGTGTAATTGTACCTAAAGAGGAAACGTACTTTATTCCAATTCAAGTTGTGCTTTTGACAAAGCAAAGGAATAAGCCGACTTCAAATGAATTTAAGCATAAGCCTTTTCTTTCATGTGGGTCTATAGAGCCCTTCATTTTGTCAATAGTGTATAGAACTTGGCCTGATGTATGACACTGTTCAAATCAAAAATAAAGGGAAGAAATGTATAAAAGGTATGACTCTCAGGAATTGCTGCCAAAAGCGAACCACAGTGTCAGTGCTGAATGCTAAGGGAGGTAAGCTTTGCAGCCTGCATGGTGAATTATGGTAGCTACTAGCAGACACCTCTAAAAGCAGATTAAAAATTCATGGTAAACAAAATCAAATTTTCTTTTGTGACTGATATGCCTTCACCTGGAAATAACTATAGAAAGCCAAAAAGGAGAACATGCATTGTTTTCTAAACGGATGCGACTTGACTAAAAGGAAACTAATCATTAATATCCTAATGGCTGGTGTGTTTTTTTTTGACAATTCTAATTTCACAAGTTGTTAGTAAGAGCTGCCCTGTTTGATTATTGATCCCAATTTTGTACATTTAGTTGTTTAAAAATGTACACCCTGTGTTTACGCAGATAAAACTGTAGCTTTTAAAAGTCAACCTGAGGAAGGAGGGAGGGAGGGAGGAAGGATGGAAGGAAGGAAGGGACAGAGGGAGAGAGGAAGAATGGAGGAAGAGAGGAAGGAAAGAAGGAAGGAGGGAGGGAGGGAGGGAGGGAGGGAGGGAGGGAGGGACAGGGAGAGAGGAAGAATGGAGGAAGAGAGGAAGGAAAGAAGGAAGGAAGGGAGGGAGGGAGAGAGGCAGGAAGGAAGGAAGAAAGGAAGGAAGGAAGGAAGGAAGGAATAGCGTCCACAATACATCAAAAGTAATCAACAAAATGCAGTTAATCGACCATCACACCTAAAATAAAGAAAAATAAAATAAGAACCTGCAGATATTTCAATAGAAGAAATGCATCCTGATTTTGCTGAACTACGTATCTGTTGATTTGGTCTTGAAGTAATAATTGACAAGATCAATGAAACAAAGGTCTGTACATTGTATTGTGATATATGTCTATGTGCCTTTTGTGGGTTATTGCCTCCATAATTATTGCATTCAATTGAGAAAGAAAAACATCAAAAATGCAGTTGAATAAGTAAGAATTATCACTGCTGCTGAATCACTGCAAAACTAACTGTCCAATTTTCTGCATGCAATGTGATATCCACTGATATTTCTCTCTGTCCAACTTTTTCTTCCTCTCAGCTAACACTTAGATACTTGTTTGAAGGAAGATGTAGAAAAAAGGCAAGGGGTATGATAAAGAACCTGGAATGTTTTTTTTATGCACAGAAGGATTTGGGCTTTTCAGGATGAAGCAAAGATGGCTAAGGACAGACATAATAAAATTATGCAAAATCATGCAGACTACAGAAAATTCAGAAATGTGTGTTTCTCTCTCTCTCTTTCAAGGTATGACTGCTTGGGAACATCTATAAAAATGAAAAATAAGGAAATTTTGGACCGAATAGAATTTAAGGATCTGCGTTTCAACTGTGAAATTCACTGCTATTTGATATGGTATGCATTCCAATATACACAACTTTAAAATGAATTGAACAAATTGATAGACAATTGAACTATCAATCACAATTTATCTTGATGGTTTATTGATATGTGGTGTGTGTGTGTGTGTGTGTGTGTGTGTGTGATTTTTGAGGCTCTCAACCCATGACTTACAATTAGACGTGGCAAACGATATGCTGAAATTAAAAGAAAACAGGAGAACAAACTTCACGAAGAAGAAAGTATAAAGATAGAACTAAATGACAACATTAAATGTGGATCTTGTACTTTGTTGTTGTTTAATGTTGAAGCTTTAGAGAAGTGATGCTGAACCTGTGGTCTGTGGACCCTGGGTGTGTGTGTGTGATGTTATCACAGGGGTATCTGTGAAGGCTTGAAGAAATATTATTATTTAAATATTGAGTTAAGTCTTGGTGGTATGTTGTCATGGTCCATGGCTACAAAAGTTGCTTAAAGGGTATCCATAGTGAAGAAAGGGTTAATAATAATAATAATTTTTATTTACAGTCACAGACCAAAATACAAATGCAACAAAAACAAAAGAAAAAGAAAAAAATACAATCACAAACAATTAACACCAGAAGTCTTGGCTAAAGCCTTGGCTAAAGGGAATTACAATGTTCTCCTCTAATTGTTACAGCTCTTAAATTTTTTTTTGAAACCTGAGAAGTAATATAGGAGGAGTCATCCCCTAGACAATATAAGGCCAACTTACTAGCATTAGAACCAGAGGGATCAATTCCAAGAGAGACAATAAGTGAAGAAAAGGTTAAGAACCACTGGTTTAGAGTAGGCTTGAAACAACTTCTCTTCGTTTTGATGTCACCCAAATTAAATATAAAGTATTGATGACTATTGTGAATGCTGCTGAATATGTGGAACACCTAAACTTGTTTTCTTCATCTTTCCTAGCCTAGCAACATATTAAATTATGAAGTTATATAATATTACATTACATAATACTCCTGTTTATCATAACATTCTAGTCGTGTACTCTTGGGAAAATATTATACAAGTTTTTAATTTACATTGATGGCAATATTACTTTAAGAACTGAAGCACTTAGCAAAGCATAAGAAACATAGGATAAGCACTGTCTCCAAAATTAAATTATTTTTTTAAGACAATATGTATACTCATTTGTTATATACGTCAGGAATAATGAATTTTGGCTGGTGATCCAGCCATAAATCCTTTTATTTCCATACATTATGGTTATGATTTTGAATTGCTTGTGACATCTTTATCTTTCCTCTCTATATTTCTTGTATTTTGATTTGTTTTAAAGCATAAAAAGGGTATTACAAAATCAGGTGCAGCCTCAGAGATGAGAATGTTGGCCACTGGTGGTTTACATAATATACGTCTCTGTATACTGCATAAAAATTAGATCTACATAAACATAAGAGAATTGCCACACAATGCTAAAAATAATGTGAGGAAAGGAGAAGAGAACATACCGTATTTTTCAGAGTATAAGACGCACCTTTTTACCCCCAAAAAGAGGGTGAAAACTTGGGTGCGTCTTATACACCAAATGCAGCCCCACCCACCCAGCCACCCCCACCCTTTGGCCTCTGTCTTTCAGCAATTTACCTGTTTGCAGCAAAGAGGGAAGAGCCTATAAAGCCAAGCAAGTCATTAGCACTTCCCGATCTACAGCTGATTTGCCATGTGGGAAAATGAAAGTGAAACTGAAACTGCAAAGTCAAATAGCTGGGAGAGAGACACAGATTTTTATTTTTTGCTGAACTGGATGGAAGGGGATAAGTGAATAACTATAAATGTCTGTAGAATGTTCAAATTATTAGACTTATTTTTTAAAGACTGCTTTATTATTGTTCTAGAGCCAGGGGCAATTTTAAGACTTGTGGACTTCAACTCCCAGAATTTCACAGCCAGCTTTGTTAGCTTTGCTGGCTGTGGAATTCTGGGAGTTGAAGTCCACAAGTCTTAGCCAAGGTTGGAGATCCCTGTAAATCTA